>NCQV01108669.1:5801-23894 GCA_002740545.1 Lophocereus schottii | reverse complement strand
TAATAACACATAGACTCCAAGATGTCACGTGGCTCATGTGTTGTCCCCTTAAGCACAACTTCAATATTTTCCATTCTCATACACGTAATGTAGATGTTCAGCACAAAAATTATTGCATTTAGACAAGTGTTTCCAAAAGGCTCATGTTGAAATAGGTGAAAATAGAAAATCGCCATTTTGATTATTTTAAGTTTTTTTAAAATATTCTTTTGTTATTTTTCAAAGGCTCGATCTCAAATGTCAAACAAAGTCTGATATTGAAATACACCAATGCCCTGGCAACAATGTTAAAAACTTGTTAGGAAAAAGTTTACTATTTATAAACTGTATGCACACAACTTACTTGTAATTAGCCAGCAACTTCATGTTATCCACTAGAAGTTGTGTTGAACTACTAGAGTTTCTTAAGCTTTTAAGCAAGGCAAAGAAAAGATACGTTTTGATTAACAAACTAAACTAAGTTGATAAACACTAAAAGAGGCTTATGATTATAACTTGACTAATTAATGGACCAGCTAATCAAGATGAAGCCCTAACATACCCAAATGCATGTTACCATTTAGAGACGACCAGTTTACCATCAAAGACCTCTCATGCCCTCTTTCAAAGGTCATGATTAGCCTAACTGACCTAATAATCTATTGAAGAATAACAACCTTAGACCTAGCTTGGATTCATACAATTTTCATGTCAAAATTCCTAGTATTCTCCCCCTCCCACATTAGCGAATAGACCTCATCTTTTAGCATAAGTCAACCACCTAAACATAATGCTAAAAGCTCTTTTAAGCATTTCATCAAAAACATGGCGTGCAGAGAGAAAAATCTAAATTATAATCATAAGTTAGGCGTGGTTAGCCCTAATACAAGAGTAATTGGTAATCAAAATCACTAATTAACATCTTAAACAAAGCACAATCAAACATTAACATCACTACCAAAAAAACAAGCAAGTATGAACTAGAGAGAGAAAATCAATCTAACCTAATCTAACAAACTAATTAAACATGAATTAATAATAAAAGCTAAACATTTAAACTATGTAATCTAAACCAACATTTATTTAGCAAAATAAATCAAGCATTAAAACATGAATGAGAGAGAGAAAGGGAAGGAAACTGTAGTATTTATGGCTTGAATGGTTCAAGTCTTCAACATAAAACAATCATAAACTAACCTAGTCTCACCTAAATCATACTAATTTATTGTGCCCTAAATCTAAACCGCAGCTCTAAAGACCTTACAAGTTGCTCATTAAAATAATCACTCAAGTGCACTGAAATAGACTAGAAAATTGCTAGTGATACAACCTGTGTCAAATGACACATGCTAATCTTGTCATCTTCTAATCAGTAGAAAAAAATGCAACAAGAAATAAGCCAACTGATACACCTAGTCGCTCTTTGCCGTTGTTCAGTGGGAAATGACAGGTTCTAGTAGAATGGGTTTGATTTCAAGTAGAGCCAATACTATTTTATCAAGATCTGGTCTCAGTTCACCTAAAATTTAGTGTTGAACTGATTCCTAATTCTTGCTTTATTCTTAATCACCTTATGCAATTTGATGAACTTATGAGTTCCCGATGTCTTTTTACTTTATGCACATTTTACATGCACATTCCACTATTTCGTCTATTTTCCTTATTACATACAAAAGAAAACAAAATCAAGTAAATCTAAAATACCTTATTTACAACCAAGAAATAGGTGAAATGTGGCTAAAAATATAACATTTTCAGAATGAACACATTGATTGTTTTCATCAAGTCTAAGAGTTATGACTAGAGTGCCTTAGGTGAAATCTGTAATGCCCCCAATCTCTAATTATTTAATTAGCTTAATCTAATTGTTTAATGTTATGTTTGTAGTGGAAGTCTCAACACTAGATGTATTACTGTTGTCCTAAGTCGAACAAGGCCAAATAACAACTACGCGACTTTAACAGAAGCACTTTTACATTTATAGGTCCTATTAAACTGAAAGCATTTAGGTTAACTTTGAACTACAATTTAACTTTAACATGACTATAATACAACTAGATTAAGTGTCTCCTAATACTCCAGCATAACCCAACATAACTTTAAGCTTCGTCAAGTCTCCATACTATGGCAAAATCCACTATGAGCATCTAATGGCATCAAATAGCAAATGACATAGAGCCCTACTTCCTTCGAGCTTGTTACGGAGACAATTGTTCACTAATTCCTTACTTAAAATAGAAGATACAAAAATATTTCGAAAAATGAGCAGAAACCCAATACATATTATAAAATAAACTTTTAGAACAATTTAGATAGGCATCCGCATTTCAGTTCATTTTAGTTTGAAATTAGGAAAGGGAGAGAATATAAGTAAAGCTGCTTTGGTATTTATTATCTAGAATTTGAACCCCTGTTGACATCTAAATCAATAATTGAGATAGGTGTTGTAAATCCTCGAAAATTTGCATAATTATGAACATTCATTTTTGTTTTTTTGTTTTTTCCCGCTGAAGTGGACCAACTTGGAGGATAAGGTGATTAGATTTGTATGAGTAATTCAAGGGTGTATTTTTAGGTCTTAGTTAAGCAAATCTAAGCCAAAACAATACTTATTTTTCAATCATGTACGCCTACAAATTTTGAAAAATTTATAGAAAAATTATTTTGTGCAAATAAGTTTTTAATCAATAAATTCCCCCCAGCTGCATTTAGGGAAAAAAAAATATTTTCTCTCTTCCTCTCTCCTTTGCATTTTCTTCCTCCAACCTCTTTCCCCTCCCATTAAACCCTAACCTTAGTGAGAACTCTCTACTACCCTAAATCAGCCCATACTCCTCTCTCTCTCTCTTTCTCATGCTTATCTCTCTCCCTCTCCATCTCACTCACACAACATCTCTCTCTCTCTAAGTTTCTCTCTCTCCCTCATTCTCTCTCCGTTAAGGGCAGCAATCGGATGAGAGTTGCCTACCGCTAACACTGTCGGCACCACCAGCCTACCAGTGCTGCCCTTCTATCGCCACCAATAGTCGTCCAACTAACCTCTTATCTTCCCTTTTAAGTAAGTATGGCTAGGGTTTATGAAAACCCCAGCCCAAGTATGCGCTTTTCTTAATATTTTCTCCATAAATCTTCATCATTTGATCAATAAATTTGAGTTTTAATGCATTCCTTCATTTTCAGATTTAAAATTTCTTGAGTTAAAGGATTAACAGATCCCAAGTCTCTTCTTTCCCCTTAAACTCTCTTTCAAGGTAAAGGTCAATATTTAACCCTCATAATTTTATGACTTCGATTGGATTAAGAGTTTGAAATAGTAGGAAAATAAGGAGGACATGATATGAATGCATTATGAAAAAGTTTGCCAAGGGATGTTATCGTTTAAGACCAAAACATAGGAGATTATCGTCCCTGCTACAGCCAGAACATATGGAAACTTTGAGAAATTACTGGTTGATATTGGCTTAGTGAAAAATCATGAAATTTACACTATTTATAGATATAGGAGTTCTCTGCACTTGGAGTTTTGAATCGTGTCAATCGGAATTCATATTATGAAGTTATGAATGAAATTTGAAGGCTGCACAAATCTAAACTACACTAGGATAGTTTACAAACTTGGCTCAATTTGAACTAGTTAGGACCAGAATCTAATAACTACTCTATAACAAAAGTTGCAATGGATGAAATGACCTTTCTAGAATGACCTTAATCTCTAAAATCTTATATCTAGAATAGGAGTTATAGCCTCTAGAAGTTGGATGTAAAGTCTGGTGCTAATTTGGGTAGTGCATATGAGGGCTAAGTACGGATACAAAGACTTCAAAAGTTCATAAAAAATTATTTTGGGAGTCTAAATTGTTGATTGGGCATAAAAAATAGGGTTTTAAGAAATTTATAGGCCATAATTCATTATGTTCAATTTTGGGCTAGGACTAAGGCTAACAAAACCAGTTTTGAAAATTTCATAGAACCAAGTTAGAAACTCGAGCTTAAGCTTAGGCACCGCTTTTAATAAGGTAACAATTATATCCTAACTCCGCTGAACGTCTCTTTATAAAATGTGCTTTGTGGGTGAGCTTTTGTGTTGATTTGAATTGATGTTTGGGGGATTTCAGTGAATAAATTGGTATGATGAGGCTTTACGGTTACTATTGAGGTTGCATGAAATCGTAGATTGCTTGAATAAACCTTCTAATGTCTTGTTTCAAACAAGCCTTTAAATGGTTTCGGACCCCTATTGGGTTGGGATGGGCTAGTGGATATTACTCATAAAAATGACAACTAAGAGAATGAATTAGGCGAGAAGGGGAGGTTTGCTCTCGATCATGAGAAGGACTTATAGCCTTCCTCGGGTATGCACTTGCATGGGTAACGGCCACTTGCCATCGCGTTAATAGATGTGGGCCAGGTTATCAGTAACCATCCAGTTGACAGTAGGCCATAGACTGGATAAGCGGCTACATCTAAATCAGCTACAGGTCATGAGATCTAGCAAGGTCACTCATTCTTTTATCTTGCAAATTGAGCTGCAAGAGATATGAATGAACTTAGAGTTCAGGTTTGAATGGTTGGGTACTCTTTATAAGTTATTTGAATTGTCTTTTCCCATTCCTAACACTGTTTGAAATGAATTTATGTCTGTTGGTTTGATTGTTAGTGCTGGTTGTTACTAAGCTTCATCTCATTCTTTAAATGTTTTGTTTTTCAGGTGATTATGACGAGCATAAGGATAGGACATTCGTTTAAAGTGAAGCCGTTAGTGCATAAGACCTATGAACTGTTTCCTTGAATAAATTTTCTAGTGTGGACATTTGGTTTAAACCTATCATGTTTGACTTCACTCTTGTGGTTTGATTTAGCGTTAAATGTTTAATAATGACCTTCTTGCGATACTCAGCCTTGTGTTTCCTAATAGGAAATATGGTAGTAACGCCCTATTAGGCTATCCATTGCCACATAGGTTAAATAGTAATAATCAATTGAAATTAGAAATTGCAGGGTGTTATAGAGTGGTACCGGAGCTCAGGGTTATAGACCTGAAAGCTCGGTTGAGAATGTTGTAATCCAAGATAAAGAGTTTAAAACCTATAGACTTAAGAACTATATAGAGAGTGAATGTAGGATGAGGAAAAAGGGGATGCACACAGCAGCATAAATATATTGGAGTATGTGTCTCATTTGTAATTATTTATGTATAGGATGAACGGTACACAGCATTGCCATTACATGGGGTGACGTTGTCTCCACAAGAGATTAGAAAAGAAACCTGGGGTTGACATGGTTGACCATATTCAACGAGTTGAGGAGGTCATACATAGGTACCTAGATGATGTGCTAAATAGTTGCTTAAGACTTGGGGAAAACCAAGTCCTTTTCTTCCTCTTAACCTTTCGAGGTGACTCAGAATGGCACTATTGAATTAATGAGTTACACGCTAAGGTCCGAGCATTTCGTGACCGAAGAAGGTGTTGCTAGCGTGATTACGAGCCTATTGGTATGAACTTAGTGGAGTTAGTCCATCAATTATTTAATGCGGGCCCGTATGACCAATTGCTTACGCCTACAATCGAGGATGAGACCCTACCACCCCTGGATGAAGAGGATGCTGAGAGTTCCTAATATGGCCACAAGCGCACGGTGGCGTTGTAACAAATCAAGGTCGTCTCCCACAAGAATTAGGTTGATCTATTAGGCTTTATCCCCTCAAGATAGGCTAAGCAAATCCCAAATTTGCAAATAAAATTGATCTATGCCACTTATCTAATTAATAGATAATCAATCAAGAAATTTAATCAAACCAAGCAATTTTCCAACTCAAGAATTAATCAAGCGCCTTTTCTTTAGATAGGTAATTCCATAACCGATAATCGAATTATCAAATTCCTCTTTCAAGGTGGAATGAAGTTCTTAAATCTAATCAACTACCATTTCTCAAGGGTTTTTGATTAATCTAAGATCAACAAGGACGCGATTTTCAAATTGGAGGTTTCTCAAATGATGAGTCTTTCTTAAGATCCCATACACGTAGGTTAAATCTTAGTTTTCGAACATTTAGTTTTACCTTTTAGTGCTTCACCAAATGTCTAAAACAAGCAAGAAATTGATAAGGTTTCCTACTAGCAAATCGACGTCTAAGATTCAATAGAATAAACCTAATAAATTCAAAACACTTTTAGATGAAAACAAGAATTGATTCAATCACAAGAATTCATTTCAATTCCTAGATTAGCAATCCAAAACCTAACACAAAAATCAAAAACAATATGAAAGCATAAGCATCTAAAGAGAAAAAAGAAGAGAAGAGGGAGGAATTGCTCAGCCAATACGCACTTAAACCGTCAGTGCAAACCCGATATGGAATCCTTGCAATCTTCACCTTCAACTTACTCTCAACTCTCTCTAATCTATGTCCTAAACTAATTGATGAAATTGAAGAGAGGAAAATGGAATGATGGGTTGTGTGGATTGAGGATGCAAACAACCCTTTTTATAGCAAAACCACTGGAAGTCGAACTGCCACGCGTAATAATAGAATTAAAACTGCCTGAAAGTCGAAAAGCCGCTAGAAAACATAACAATCCGGGGGAACCACGGATCGTGGGCACTAGCATGGACCATCCGTGGTGGCCACTACTTCGTTGTTCTCTTATTCTTCTCTTTCTTCCATGGGCATGGTGACTGGGGCTGTCCATGGTGAGTCATAAGGATGACTTTTAAGGGTCAATCCTAAATCAAAAAGGTCTCAAAACCTACAAAAGTCATCAAAGCACTATACTCAAGCGTAAAATGGGATTTTTAGGATAAAAACTAAGCATAAAACTTAAGAATCCCCTAAAAACGCTTCAAAATGACCCTAAAATGATATGTTCTATGGGTGCTTATCAAACTCCGCCAAGCTTGAATGGTTGCTTGTCCTCAAGCAAACACTAGAGAAAAGGAACAAGGGGTGATGCATCTAGGACTCAAAACATAACAGCCTCCTTAAAGTATGCAAGCCATACCATATCACAAGCAAGAATGCAATCAACGGCAACCCCAAGTAGCGCGCAAGTCATTTTAAAATTAGAAGAAGGTGAATGTTTTCAAAGGAGTATAAAAACACAAGCTTGATATTAAACTTGATCACCCCTAAGGAACCATAAAACGCATCATGCAAGCACATGAGATTGTAGAGCTAAATAGACTAGTAGAACCTCACTTTATAGGAAATGTGAATCACTCTCACTCATGTATTTAATATTGCATAGGTTCCCTTATGACTCATTCCAAAAACACAATCTACCATATGTTTGCCAAGACTCTCAAATTCTGTACCACTAGGATGCAATGTGCACAAGACAATCAAAAGGACTTTATATTGGTTATAATGTGGGTTAGAAGGGTTAAGGTAAAGGACTTGGACAAATGGATTTAGACAATGTGGACCTATTTAGCCAAGTGACTAGGGAGCAACCAATCAACCACCAAGCAACTATGAAGTTAAAGTAATTCAATGAAGATATCCCAATGAATCATGTAAGAAATGAGTTGCTAAAGAAGAAACACAATCTATGTACATATCTAATGCCAATCACTTATTCATTCTTTTTTGCTTATTTTGTCCTTCGTTTTTTTTGTTTTCTTATTCTCCTTTTTTTTTCTTTCTTTTGTTTACATGATTTTTCTCTTTTTTTCCTTTTTCTTCCACATCACTTTTTTTTTTCATTTTCTTTCTTCTTGTTTTTTGGGGAAATGAAACGAAAATTGTAATTATTGAGAGGTACAAGATCACGAACTATCAACTCACAAACTAATTTATATGTACATATAGAACCCGAACAAGAGAGGAATAAATCCAAATGCTCAATAACATCAATTCCTCAACAAACAAACATACCAAAGCCACCTTAAACTCAATTTCCCCCAAGACCATCCACTATATAGATAAAGTGATGCTCCATAGACTTGGTTTAAAGGTAGGAGTATGTGTTTGACCAGGGGCTAATATGAAGGGATCACAGCAAAGACAGATATACGCTCAAAGGGGCTAGCAAAGGGAAAAAACATGTAACATAAGGGTAGGCTATTTGACTATGTGGCTAAAATGTTCAATAACAAAGAATGCCTGTCTCGTCTCATCAAATATGCACATGCCAATGTAGTTTTGAGCAAGAGTGAAGGCAAGTTCTAGAGATGCAATATAGAAGAGTCACACTTATGAAACAAACATGAGATTAAATGTAATCAACTAGTCCAAATAAGTCTCAAAAATCTCATGGGACATCTACTAAAGTCTCATTAAGCTCATAAAATGACTCCTATGTACCAACATTAGTGTTAAGGACTCCAAGGGATAATAAAGTTCTCAAACAAGATGAGGGTCCAAACAAGAAATATCTACAAACTCTTCAAAAATTTTAGCACCAAAAGTGATTACACATCAATAGTTTCCCAAGCTCATGAAAGCTATTTTGCCTAAAAAATCATCACTGGTGGTTATCTCAGATCAATCCACACTACCTGTACATGCAATCCTATATACAAACCGAAATGCAGCTAATGCAAACACTAATGCAAACAAAAAGAAACCTAAAACTACATGGTCTAACATGTATGCAAGCTATAACCAAAATGAAAAACATGGAACTACCCTTCCCCTAGTGGTGAGATGAAGCATTATTATTCAAAAGAAAGGTCGTAAAAGAAGGGAAAGGAAACAAAACATAACGATCTCACCAGTTTAGGTGCTAGATGCACCTAAGCTAAGGCCTCCTCGCAAATGGGGCAAGTGGAATATCAGCCACTCCATCACATCTTCAAGACTTTGTTCACCACATTAGACCGCCAACGCACGCAGAACCTTGTTGAACGCCACAACATGTGATTCACAAGCATGGCAGTGAGAGAGCATCAAGATAAGAACACTAAAGAAAGTTAGTGCTCACCTCATCAAACCAAATACAATAGAAAAATCAAAAGAGAAATCAAAGAAAGTATTCCACATGATTTTTCCAGGTAGGTCCTCTAGGCATGTACAATAAGGATCAATAAAGGGATCACACCCTCTTAAGTAACCGAGGGATATAAAATTATCAACATTTCCACTAAGCATATTAAACATATTATCCACATAGCCCAAATCAACATTAGCATTAAAAATTATAGGATTATCAATGGGCACATCAAGATAATACTCGGGGGAATGAACAAATAGGTGAAACATAAGAATGATCAAGGGGATTAGGGATAACATTATTACAACCAAGGCTAGGAGACTCCTCATCCATAAACACATCACGTGATCCCCTCCAAAAAAGTCTTATCCATTTCATGCATCTCATCTAAAATATCTTCAGACTCAAAACATGCATCGGCAACATCAAACCTAGTAATTCCCCCAAAAGGTCACCCACCTCAAGCCCTGTGCACTAAGCTAAAGAGAAGGATGAATCATATAAGGTCAAGATAACATCAGTATTGTCCCTCGGTAATACTAAGTCAGGTTGAGTATAGTATGCATAATAAGGACATGAATTAATATCATGGTCAGAAGAATTACACAAGTCACACTAAAAAGGGGCATAATAAGATCGATCATAGAATGCACAAGGATCAAAACATGAATATCTAAAAGCACGACTAGCCTTCTCAAATCCAAATGAATCCCAAGCAATCCATTCAAGCAAATACCATGCTTCATCAACATTTTTACCATGAAAACCCTAATAATCTAAAAAAACATGGGTTTTACAATTTACACCCTCGTCAATAATGTCTAACATTTCCCCGTTAACCCACACACCACATTGAGAAGAAAAACATGCAAACGCTTAAAATACCGCCAAAATAATTCATGCTCGAATTGGGAGAAATGGAAAATTTTCATCATTTTTTTTGTTTTAAAACTTTTTTATCTTGCTTTTTTAATTTTCAATTTTTTTTTTGCAGTTTCTTTTTTTTAAAGATAAAAATTTTAGTCAATCCTATTGAGAAAAACCCAATATTGAACACTAGTCTCCAACAACTGTGCCAAAAATTTGATATGACTGCAAGTGCACGGTGGCATTGTAGCAAATCAAGATCGTCTCCCACAATGACTAGGTTAATCTATTGGGCTTTATTCCCTCAAGATAGGTGAAGCGAATCCCAAATTTGTGAATGAAATTGATCTATGCTACTTATCTAATCTAATAGAAAATCAATAAAGGAATTTAATCAAACCAAGCAATTTTCCAACTCAAGAATTAATCAAGCGCCTTTTCTTTAGATAGGTAATTCCAAAACCGATAATCGAATTATCAAACCCCTCTTTCAAGGTGGAATAAAATTCTTAAATCCAATCAACTATCTATTCTCAAGGTTTTTTGATTAATCTAAGATCAATAAGGACTCAATTATCAAATTTGGGGGTTTCTTAAACGACGAGTCTTTCTCAAGATCCCATACACGTAAGTTAAATCTTAGTTTTCCAACATTTAGTTTCACCTTTTAGTTCTTCACCAAATGTCTAAAACAAGCAAGAAATTGATTAAGTTTTCTACTAGCAAATCCACGTCTAAGATTCAATAGAATAAACCTAACAAATCTAAAGCACTTTCAGATGAAAACAAGAATTGATTCAATTACGAGAATTCAATCCAATTCCTAGACTAATAATACAAAACTTAACGTAAAAATCAACAATAATATGAAAGAATAAAAATCTAAAGAGAAAAGAGAAGAGAAGGGAGAGGAATTGCTCAGCCAATACGTGCTTGAACCATCGTTACAATCCGATATGGAATCCTTGCAATCTTCACCTTCAAGTTGCTCTCAACTGTCGTCTCAAATCTAAATCCTAATGTAATTGATGAAATTGAAGAGGGAAAAATGGAATGATGGGTTGTGTGGATTGAGGATGCAAACAACCCCTTTTATACCAAAACGCTGGGAGTCCA
This sequence comes from Lophocereus schottii, assembly GCA_002740545.1. Taxonomy (NCBI): domain Eukaryota; kingdom Viridiplantae; phylum Streptophyta; class Magnoliopsida; order Caryophyllales; family Cactaceae; genus Lophocereus; species Lophocereus schottii. The sequence goes on along the minus strand of NCQV01108669.1, from coordinate 12,999 downwards.
ATAGCCACGCGTAATAATGGAACTAAAACTGCCTGGAAGTCAAAAAGTCACGAGAAAACATAACGATCTGGAAGAAAGGAGAGCCATCACGGATTGTGGGCACCACTGCCTCGGTGTTCTCTTATTCTTCTCTTTTTTCCACAGGCATGGTGACTAGGGGCGTTTGTAGTGAGTCATAAGGATGACTTCTAAGGGTCAGTTCTTGATCAAAAAGGTCTTAAAACTACAAAAGTCATCAAAGCACTATACCCACAAAGGAAATGGTATTTTTGGGAGTAAAAACTAAGCACAAAACTTATGAATCCCCTAAAAATGCATCAAAGTGACCTAAAATGATATGCTCTTTGGGTACTTATCAGTTTCACCACCAAGAAACCTAAACAATCTATGGAGGACCCCATGGAGGAACCCATGGAGGAACCCATAGAGGAGGAGGACTTTGACAGGGAACTAATAAAGGATGAAGACTTGAGGAGGAATTTGGTGAGAATAAGGACCCCAAAGGACTAGCAGAAGATGAAGACCTTGAAGAAGTAGATCTAAATAAGGGACCGAAGGGAAAACTAGTGGAAGAACTTGAGATTGAAGATGCACTTGTAATTGAATCTGAACCTTAACCTGAAGTTACTCATTGGAAGGCGAGGAGGTGTGGTAGGATGTGTCGGGGAATATATCCATTAGATGCTCTTAGGCAGTAGATGGTGGATGATTTCTTGAAGCCAATAATGTTAGGCTGTAAAGATTGTATGACTTTTGCTTCTTTTACTAATAGAGTATAAACTGAGAAAGTGATCAAATTGCTTATGTAATGGTAATAGGGGTGTGAAAAATATTTATCATTTCTAATATATACATTGGATGTACTCATTAAGTTTTCATGGGTGCGATTACTTACATGATTATTTGAGAAGAGTGTGTTTGATCTAAGCATGAATACTGGCAATGTTAATGAAGTGTATATGAGACATGTGGTTGTGTATAATAAAAACTTGGCCGTGTAAGTGCTAAGCCAATTGGCCTAAATGAACGATGCAAATGTGTGCAACTATGAACATTACTGCATATTTTTTTGATGATGGTGATGTAAATAAGACTGCATTGTTAACATGTTGCAAAATGCTTGTCGTGAACTATTAGGAATAAACTAAACTTGATTAATTTCCAAATCAAGATGTCGAGAATCAATGGAGAATCTCAAACCGGGCCCCATCCCATTCTAAGGCGTCACGTGAATCTGGAGAACACCTCGGCCAATTTAGAATGACTGGAGGCCCTACGGCCTAGGGATGGGGGTGGGACTCCCAGCAACATGGATGAGACCAGCCTCTTGCTTCTAAAGGTAATACAAAAGTAAGGGGAGTAAATGCAACAACAAAACTAACACCTCCAGAAGATGGCAGAAGTAAAGGAAAAGAAGACGGGGGAGGATAACTCTTAGATGTTTAAGAAACTTACTAGCCATAACCCACTGATATACGATGGTGCCCTTGACTCCAATGCATTCAAAGATTGGAATCGAGGCATGAAGAAATTGTTTGACACTCTCTAGTACCCTGAGGAATGAAGCATAGGATTCATTGTGTTCTACCTGAAGGATGAGGCCGACCTTTGGTGGGGTAGTATGGGGGAAAGATAGTATGAGCCTGGGCTTGAGTGGAAAAGGTTTAAGGAGTTAATCAAGAATAATTTTTACTCAGTGTCCCTTCAGAAAGCCAAGGAGAATGAGTTCATGCAATTACAACAAGGGAGGATGAGTATGTTGGTATATGCTTCCAAATTTATGAAACTCTCTCACTTTGACCCTGCCTTCATAGCTGATGCGAAATTGATGATGAATCACTTTAAAGAGAGGCGTAATGCTTACCTCAAATAAAGGATGTCAGTGCGTCAATATGTTTCCTATGAAGATATGTATGACACCACTGCGAACATAAAAAAGGGGTGATAAAGGAGAAGAATGAGTACTACAATGAGCAGTGAGAGGGCAAACGGAAGGGGTACAAGTGGGAAAATCACCACTTTCAGGGCCAATACAAGAAGCCTCAAGGAAACTACCACAGTAATAACAACAACATGCATGGGGGGAAGTACAATAGTAACCAGTCTAGAGTGACCTGCAATGCCTATGGGAAGCCAAGGCACCATGTCCATGAGTGTCATACTAATAAGAGATGTTACCACTATGGAAGTCCTCAGCATTAGGTGAGGGATTGTCTACATCCACCATCTCCTATTGATAAAGGGCATGGAGGACAATAGCCATAAAAATAGTACCAAAACAAGGGGGGGCAAGTAGCAAACCCTAACATCCAAACCCGAGCGCTCCAGCAGAACCAATCGAGACCTTCGAACTAGCCATCCCGGAACACTAGAGGCAGAGTCTATATGATGCAAAGGGAAGAAGCTAAAGATACTCCTAATATAGTGATTGGTACTTCTCTATCAAAACTCAACCTATTGATGTCCTGTTTGACTATGGTGCTATGCATTCTTCCATTTCTGTCAAGTTGATTGAGATACTAGGGCTAGTTCCAACATCTAAACACCCTATGCTATCTGAGCTGCTTCCCGATGGAAAGACATGAGGTGTAATAAGATATATAAGGGCTACCCTATCCAAATTTACGACCATGATTTCTTGGTTGGCCTGTACAAATTTGAGCTAACTAACTTCGATGTGATTTCAGGAATGAACTGGTTGTTGAAATACCAAGCACAAATAAATTGTCCCAAATAGACAATCACCCTAAGGGGACGTAAGGGAGAAAAGGTAGTTCATAAAAGGGAAGGTCCTAAAGTGTGGTGTGAGACTTGTCACCAGCAATGGAACCCTAGAAGCTATTAGGATAAGGTTACGAGGGGTTCTACGCAATGTGGTAGGCAAAAAAGGCCTTAAGCCGCTTATCAAGTAGTTCAAGAGTTTTTAATGTCTTCGCTGAGGAGATCCCGGGCATTCCACCACCTAGAAAGGTGGAATTCTGCACTATCTTGGTGCTTGGAGCAAACCCCTATCTCCAAAGCGCTTTACCGAGTGACCCCAGTAAAACTTAAGGAGCTAAGGGTCCAGCTTGACGAATTATTAGGAAAGGACTATATTAGACCAAGTACATCTCCATGGGGAGCCCCGTGCTCTTCGTAAAAAAGAAGGAATGAACCTTGAGGTTATGCATTGATTACAAGGAGCTTAACAAGATAATCATCAAGAACCGCTATCCTTTACCTCGGATAGACGACCTCTTTGACCAGCTAAAAGGCGTGGGGACTTTTCTAAGATAGATCTTTTATCGGGCTACCATCAACTCCGCATCCAGGAGGATGACATACCCAAGGCGGCATTCCACACTCGATATAGACACTACGAATACATGGTGATGCCTTTTGGGCTTACCAATACCCCAGCTGCATTTGTGAATCCCATGAATAAGGTCTTTAAACCTTATTTGGATCAATTTATAGTGGTGTTCATAGATAACATATTGATCTACTCGAGGACACCAGAGGAACATGCCCACCATTTGAGGACAGTCCTAGAAGTGCTAAGGAAAAATGAATTGTATGTAAAATTAAAGTAGTGTGAGTTTTGGTTGGGGAAAGTAGCAGTTTTAGGGCATATGGTGTCCAGAGAGGGAGTCTCCATGGATTCTCAAAAGATATAAGCTATAATGCAGTGACCTAAACCCTAGAATGCAACTAAAGTGAGGAGTTTTCTAGCGTTTACAAATTATTATTGTAGATTTATCCAAAATTTCTCTAAGGTTGCAACACCCCTCACTAACTTAACAAGGAAAACCACTAAGTATGAGTGGACTGATAAGTACGAGGAAGTCTTTCAAGAGCTTAAGAATAGATTGACTAGTGCATCTGTATTGGCTTTACTCACCAATAACAAGAACTTTGCGGTATATAGTGATGCATCTAAAAACGGATTAGGTTGTCTTTGATGCAAAACAACTGTGTCATAGCTTATGCCTCCCAATAACTAAAGACCCATGAGTGGAACTATTTGAATCATAGCTTGGAACCAGCAACAGTAGTGTTTGCACTGAAGATTTGGAGGCATTATTTGTAGAGGGTGCACTGTGAGATTTGTACAGACCACCAAAGTCTAAAGTACTTGTTTTCACAAAGGGACTTGAACCTGAGGTAGATAAGATGGTTAGACTTCTTTAAGGATTATGACATAAACTTTCAGCACCACCCAAGAAAGGCAAATGTAGTGGTTAATGCATTAAGTCGCAGGCCATACCTAACCCTTAACTACTTATTGGTATTACTGAGAGATTTATATAAAAGAATTTAAGAAGCTGGAGATTAATATAGTGACAAAGAGGGAAAAACTCATGCTTTATACCTTAGAGGTATAACTTGCCCTTATCGAGGACATTCAGGTTGCTCAAAACGCTCACCCCTAGTTGGAAAAGGTCGAGGCTAAGGTAATAGCAGGAAAGGTGCTTGGCTTCGTGATTTATGAAGATGGAACTTTGTGGTTCCAAAATCGGGTATGTGTTCCAGCTGTAGAGAAACTTAAGTAGAAAATTCTTGATGAGGGACGCAACACCCACAATTAGTACACCCTGGGGGCAACAAACCATATAAGGATCTGAAACGGACCTTCTAGTGAGTAACATGAAACAAAAGGTAGTAGACTATGTGGTTAAGTGTCTAAACTGTCAGCGGGTGAAAATGGAACACCAAAGACCTGCAGGGCTCTTACAACTGTTAGAGGTTCCTGAGTGGAAATAGGACTCGGTCCCCATGGATTTTGTGGTGGGCTTGTTGTAATTTTCACAAGTATACGTGATAAACCTATTATTGGACCTTATTTTTTATCCTCCTTTCCTTTGTTTTCATGTTCGATCTTGTTGAGAAAGGGCTAAGTCGACCTCCTTTAGTATATATTTCGCTCATTCGACATCTTTTCGTATTTTTAGGAATTCTACTGAAGGAATAAAAGGATTGTTGATGATTAGTAGAAAGGAGTGCTAAAGAGGTGAGTTTAAAGTCACAAAAGTGGTCACTCAGCGTCACAAGGAAGTTCCAGAGGTTCGGACAAGGACCCCACGCTTACCGGCACGGCCGTGCAATGCCGAAGAACCGAAGAGTGGCGACCAGCAAGGCGGCACGGCCTCGGCCAGGGTGGCACGGCCATGCTTCCCCCCTTTTTCACACGTCGTGACTTAAACTCTTTCGAAGCGGTTTTCGGGACATCTCATTCATTGTTTTCTTTACTAGAGGGTATCTCTTAGAGGTGAACTTTTTAGGGTTTTCTTAGGAGAGTTAATTGTTCCTTTTGATTCAATTTACAATTAGTAAAGATTGGTTCTACGTCGATTCAACAATCAATGCAAGTTTGTTCTCTAATTCTCTCTCCCTTTCGTTGTTGTTTTAGAGTTTGGTTGAATCATGTTTAGTACATTGGTAATTGAGTTATTGGAATTCAGTATGATTTGTGGCTAATTTCCCTACTTGGGTTGGGATTGAAGCCAATTATATTTAATTAAATCAAAATCTAGCCCTAATCCCTTGTTTTCTCATGCTTGTATTCGCAATTTCTAGTACGCACATCAGGTGTTCGATGAAATGCTCGAAAGAGCATTTGTCCATTTTTATTCGAGTTTAGGAGAGAGTTAAAAGACGGAACCTTTATCTAGCGTGGCTTACTAGACAATTAGGATTTTAATATGAAAATAATTAAGGTTCTAATTGAGATTTGAGATTGTAGATCTTGTAATCATGTGACTTTAGTTCCCTTAAAATAGATAAGCACAGTTCTAGGATTAGTCTTCGACCCTAGAGAGAGAGAGGACATTTGCTTAATTGGAAATCAATCTATGTTTGACGGGGTTAGTAACTGGTTCAGCTAACATAATTATACTGTTAATTCCAACCTAAGTGTTTTAATAACCTGCTTTCTTATTCGATTCCTAGTTGTTATCGTCCCTGTAGTTTAGTCCGAAATTCGCAACTTGATTTGTCTAGATTTAGTGTCTAAGTTAGTTTTGGTACTCAAAAGCAAGCTCCCTATGGACACGACCCGTACTCATCGATTGCTAGCTACAGTTATACCGTGCACTTGTGGTAACACATTTTAAGACAACAATATGGCAGTTCATTATAACATTTAGAGGTATCGATCCTCACGGATGAGATTATGAAATTAGACTTCTAACCACTAAGTTGCTAGGCAATGAGACTATCTACTTTAAATGAATTAAAACTATTCTATTACATCTACTTGGATAGTGAGAACACAAGTGGGCAAATCCGTTAAGTCAATCTCTCAGCTAAATTAAGGCTAATGAAATCAGTATATGATACCCATGCAACAACATAATTCACTATAAGACAATGATTTCATAATCCACCTAACAACTATGCAAATACAGCCTAAGTGTGCAGTTTCATTAGAATAATCTTAATAGTTGAAAGGGACACTCAGAACAGACGCAATAAGTAACATTAGATTTGGAACCATACGCAACAAGTAACATTGGATTTGGAACCATAATCTGACATGATTCCTAAGGAATTTCAATACACAAATCACACATTTGAACTCAGTGCTAGACAAATGAATAATTAAATCGAAGATTCAAACCCAAAGGTGCTAATAAATCTCGACTCAAACTACGATTCTAACTGAATTGACAAAGCCGAATCTCGAATTACACCAATTTATGAACCTCTAATCTAAACCTAAATCTAAGAATTAGGAAGTCGGAAAAAAAAAACACAAGAATGAAGAAAAAAAAAATAAAAAATGTAATCCCCCTCAACTTTGACCCTTTGATCTAATTATAACCCCCATAAACGAAGTGCCTCTAATTGTAATTAATCTTCATTGAAGCTCTGTACAACCATTCTTGTCATTAACTTATTCAATGCTTGCATCATGTCCACTTGATGAGAGAAGAAGAAAAATGGATGATCTTAATAAACAGGTGAATTGAAAAGGAATTAAAGAGTTTAGAAGAAGGAATGAAAGAAGATAGAAAAATTTAAATGATTTAGTCCAGGATTGAGTGATGATGCAGAACGAGGAAAAAGAAGATGAAATAGCGAATCAGGTTAGTGTGAAGCTATCTAGGTTTGAAGAAAGAGGAAGAAAATAGAAGGAGGGAAGGAAGAAAATAGAAGCGGGGTTATTGAGTAGGAAGGCTGGGTTAGTCTGCTACTGGGCCATGTCAAGAGGAATTAT
>NCQV01108665.1:0-15927 GCA_002740545.1 Lophocereus schottii | reverse complement strand
ATAAGTTTTAGACCTACAAAGCCTGTCAACCAGGCCTTCCACTTCTCGGCTTGAGTGGCTCAGTGGTTGAGGGTTACATTAGTGGATTGTGTGGTTTGTGCTATAGAGCAAAATTTCTGCACAAGACTCTCATAACTCAAGTCTCTGTGAAATAATGAATCTACAGCAACCTGTTATAGGCAAACACCTAATCTAAACTCCTACCTTAGACCAAAAAAGAATACAATATAAAATCAAATTCTAGTAATCTATCTGAATAAAATAATACTTTCCAAAAACTATCGTAATAAGATATCAAATTAGACTTCTACTCCTATACTAGGCTGACAAAAAATACTCATAAGCAAATATTATCCTTAATAATAAAATATTTTAATACTATTGATAATGTCACTAAAACTATATTCCTATTTCCATTTTGCATCATTCTCCCCTTGTTCGAAAAAAACTCGTGCTTGAGTTTTAAAATACGGAAGAAAGTAGATCCAAACACTAGTTGCTGAAATTTCTTTGAAGCAAATATGGGCAGCTTTCACACCCATACGATCCTGCACATAAGAAAAGCTACAGCTTGTGCAGACTGCACTTCCCACCGCATTCCAACAGCAACGAGATTAGTACACCCCAAATCAATATATCAATCAAAATCCATCTGAACAGCACTAGCTTCAATTTGCCTTGAATAGGGGTTGTACAGTACCTGATGCCCCATTAAAAATGTTCTCGCTTGATTGAATTACAGGTACCAAGCAATCCACTTCTTGCTTCTGGAATGCTACACGTATTGATGAGGGACGCTTTGAAAGCAATTCCTACAAGGAAAATAATTGGTGCAAGATGCTCTCCGAGCATCCTACTGGGAAAATTCTCACACAGAGAAATATTAACTCGCTCAAATTAAACAATGATCATTCATAATGTCTCTCCAATTACATAAAGGGATTTATATAACCTAGAGGCTAACTAGCATTAGAAAATCTAAATGATAAGATATAAACTAGAAAAAGGATAAAAATACATAACCTAATATGATCCTAGTAGATTAAGGAACTAAATTTTGATGAAATTTATTAAATATCCTTATTTTGGCTATCTTAAAATATGCTTAAAAATAACCTACAAAAACACATCACGTCTAGAAAATGATAAACCTCTAAGACATATATATGGATGAACACTTTACTCCCAACTGCAAGGATGGGAAGTTCCACCCTTTACATACGGTCCATGTTTACTTAAATCAAGCAATCCCCTTTCATCCTCTGAAAAGAAGTACCAACTGGAAGGATTCAAAAAATGGTTTTGGAGCCATTGCGGTTTTGATCAAGGCAAGGGAATATTGCTTATGAGCCAATTGCGTTACCTATCAGTCTATCACGCATGTCGTTGGACGAAAATGCAATGCACACAACTTAAAACCCTTTCCGATGAAGGCATTCGTGAAAATGCGATTCTCTCAACTTGAAAATCTTTTCAATGCAGCCGTTCCGTTCCAGAACAGCCACATTTTGAATCCACTACCAACTATGCCTAAACTCCGAAGCCATCACCATAGTTTCGTTTTCGTTTTTTTTGGATTTTTTGTTTGGTACTATAAAATCGAAAGGATATGCAGAAGGCACCGTGGCCAATTGCTAGCAACTGAGGGCAGGAACGAAGACTGACGTTCGGCTACAAGTAGGATGCTACTAGGCTGTGGTAATAACTTCGCTGCAGTAGCCTAGAAAGGTGAGAACAGCGACCAAAGCACGGTGACTATGGTCCAGAGGACTGCTTTAACACCAACCAATATAGAACAGAATTTCTACACAAAATTCTCAATTTTTCATAACTAAATTCTATGTCAAACAATGAATACACACCAGCATTTTATAGGCAAATACCTAATCTAAACATTTGGCTTGGATAAAAAGACAATAATACAAGATAAATTCAAATTCTCGTAACATATCCTAGTAAAATACTGCTTTACTTACTAAAACTATCCTGGTAAGATATCACACTAGAATACTATTCCTATCCAAAAACTAGACTGACAGAAAATATATGTAAACAAATATTATCATAAAGTAATAACAATATTTTAATCTTATTGTTAATATCTGCAGAAATGTACTATGATTTCCATTTTGCATTGTGTTATGGTATCAGAGTCAACTCTCTTCTATCATTTATGGGCCACGTTGGGACCCATTGTGCAGTCCATAATTGCTCTCCATGAACAAGCTGTCCCAAGGCTAAATTAAACTAAATCTGTGCAATAACTAGAGATCTGCCTTCCGAACTACGCAGTGTTCATGATAACTATGATGCAGTCTCTACGACACCGGACACCCCTAGTCTAACAAGGGGTGGTGGCAGCACAGAGACCAGTGGCAGTGATGTTGTGAGCTAACCTAATTCCCCTCAAAGCCCTCAATACCAAGGCATTCCCGAGAGAAGGATTTCGCATTCCCGAGAGAAGGATGTCATGTCCTTTAACTGGGCCAGGTATGTGAGAATATGTACAGAGATTTTGTCTCACATCTCCAATGTAAGAAAGATACTAAGTTTATAAGTTCTATGCCCTTCGAGCCTGTCACCAAGGCATTCCACTGTTTGAATCGAGTGCTTCTGAGTTACGAGCCCAATTGTTGGACTTCTCATGTTAGGGCTGTGTTGTGTTGTTTGGGCTTATTCATTACAACAATAGATAACCTCACCCCATAATGTGGACAGGTTAGGACCCAACATTTGCTCCACACAAAAAGACATAGAGAACAGTTTAGTTAGAGATTTTACTCTATTCCACTACATCCCAAGCTGAATAAAGAATGGCATAAGTGGCTTTTAGGTATCCAAAATTGGAAAATTAGCAAGGTCAAAATGAATATCACCTATGAAATGGCCATTAATCACACAAAGGAAAGAAAAGAAGCAGTCCTTTTATGTTTGTCCTCGGAATTCGAACTGACCTTTAATAAAAGAAAGAGAAAAACCACCAAATGCAGCAGAAGTATTGCTTTCAGGTGCAGCACGTAAATTGTCATTCCCTGGGGATCCATTGTTAACCTTCAAGCTGAATACATGCACAGTGCCCTTGTCACTTGAAACAGCTAGCCACTGAGCAGTTGCTGAGAAGGCCAAGCTGTATATCTCTGCTCTATCTGCACCTCTTCTTACCTACAAATTCCAATACATTTCAACATCACTCTATTTTTATTTTTTATTTTTTGGGGCATCCCCAGATGAATGACAGACTTGGTAGACAGAGCATTCAAAATAAAAATGACATTAATCCATACACCATACGATTTATAATAATTAAGAAAACTTAACAACCACCCACACCCACCCAAAAAAAAAAAACAAAAAAAAAACGGCAGACCACATCGGTGGACAAAATACCAAGCTTTCGTCATTTTAGAATGTCGATTCAACTTGACTGGATATTGTGGGGCTAATTATCCGCTGCGTCTTTGAACAAAACAAAGATTCATCCTGTAAGTCATAAAGGACCCACAAAAATTAACCACACCACCTGGGCAGTACAAAATGTGTAACAGAACATCAATAAAGGCGTGACAGGCTGAAAGCACATAGCCATCTTCACTTCCAATGATCCCCAAAATCTAAATAAGAGGACTTTTTGTCCAGCATTTTCCCTTATGGATAATAAGTAATAGAAAGTCTATTGCAAAAGAGACAAAACTAGATCCAACTATGAAACAAATTGGTATCACATGTAAAAGCACTTAAGCTTGAACATGAAGATGCGTAATGCTGTAATGCCATAATGCCCTGCAAGATTTACCCAAACAGGCCCTACCCGCGGCTATGACATACGTTTCTTGGCACCATGCCACTCCACCCCGTGTCTTCTCTAGTCTATACAACCACAAAGGATGCAAGGGATGGATCCCCATCAAACACTTGGAGAATGGGGGTAAAAGGGGAAATTTTCTGTGTATATACACTAGGCCTTTAAAGATGCCTTCCACCACTTAAGAGTGCAAACAATGTATTGCACGATTATGCCAGTCAGATTCATCATTCCATATACATGAGAGCAAAACCACAAAACATCGGCATAACACTCGAACAATACCAATTGAGCTTAAATCCACAAATTCCCTGGAAAATAAGCATGTCAAATACTTGGATATCTTCCATGTCCGACACTAACTGCTAAGTGCAGGTAATATAGTTGCATACAAGATCTCTACATTGCTTATCCTCAAATGTATGGACTTGGAGCAGTTGTGACCACAGGGATCATAATTATGATAATAATAGGCCAAGAAATACCTTGACTTTTGGATACCAGAGAATTTGTGAACATTCAAGTTCTGCTCAACAGAACAAATTATTCTTCTCAGAAAGAAAGGAAGAAATTTGTGCCACTGAAGGTTGTAAGTATCACACTCCTAGGTTTAATTACCAATTGTTTGAAGGAATTTTATGTGTCCAACCTTCCCTATAAAAATTACCCTTCCCTGACCAACTCTAAAACCAGACATATCACATGACTGCCAAACCTTAGGCCCTGTTCTATTTGTTGGTAAATCCAAATTTACCAACCTCAACCAACTTCAACCCACATTACCCCACTTCAACCCACTTCACGAATTTCAATTAAAAAAAATATCAACTTCAATCTACTTCAACCCACTTCAACCAACTTCAACTTACTTCCCACTATTTTAACTAACTTCTGCCAATCATACGAAAAAAAATTCGACCCATTTTAACCCACTTCAACCTAATTCAACCAATTTCAATAAAAAATACCCACTTCTACTAATCTCAACCAACCTCGCCTAGTTACCAACCTACATTTCCCAACGAAAAGAACAAGCCTTTAGTTTAAAAAAGCCCATTAGGTGCACGCCTCAGCATGAGGCTACCAGGTTGGCGTCTCGGAGGGGATGAGGTGTACCTCAAGGATGCAAGGCTATATTGTTTCCCTTTTTCTTCTTGTTCTTAGCCTTATCTTTTTCGTCTTTTTATTCCTTGAAAGCTAAAAGGTGAGCTATACTTGTACAATAAGTGTGTGCTTTACTGAACTACGACAATAAAATAATACTAGTGTTATATCCCTTGCTATGAAGGACTTGAGTTAATTTTGTTATTAAAAAATAATCAAAATATATTGATTTATTAAAATAAGTTAAGTTTTGTATGATATAATAACTATTATGCTATCGTAATCGTTCATAGAAACATAGGTTTTCTCTTGTTTTCAATTCCATCACTTAAAATTACATTTTTTTGATATTAAAATTATTTATTTAATTAGGTTAAGTTTTTAACCTTTAATATGCAAGCCATAATCTTGCCATTTGATGCATTATATATATATTTTTTCAATAAGATTTAGTTAAGAATATGTTACTATTCTACTAATTATTGCATAAATTATCCATTAAGTGGTTTAATTAAGTGGTCAATTCTTTTAATTTAATGTAATATTGTGTTAAATTAGCTTTACTCTTGTGTGACTATTCAAATGCCTATATAGTTAGATTTTGTAAAATTAAATTTCAATCGCAAAGTAATAACATATATAATAACATATAGTGAATTCTAATTTTTTTTTCTTTTGAAGGTTAATAAATCCTAATTAATAACATTAATGTTAATTAATATGAATCAACTAACATCCACCAATTACAACTTACCAATTTATTGTGTTATGTCATATCAACTTACCATATGTCATTCATACATAATTTGTATCCAACTCTTAATATATATATATATATATATATATATATATATATATGATATCTTAATGTTGTTAGGGGTGTTGGTAGTTATAATCATGTCTAATCACTTTTTTAATGCATTTATCAAACTTATTTCTACAAAATATTCTTTGTGAAATACAAATGACTTCTAAACATTTTTGCGTAGAAGTGCGTCTCGCATCCATGACTTACCACATTCACGTCTACAATGCCCATTACTTTTATGAATTCTCTACAGCCGCCAGACAATAAGAAGGAACAGGAAGAAAGACAGAAAACGCTGCAGTACTACAACAAATACTTTACCTCAAATGCCTCACCTAAAAGGGCACATAATAAATTGACCATAAACCCACTAATATATTTTCTTATTGTTTCTACTTTTTGCTCTTACAATAACCTGAAGAAGTTTGAAGAAAAAATGCTAAAGAAAGCTACAGGTATGTTAATTTTTTCTTTCTTGACACAAATTTTAAAAAGAATAAATTTAAAAGGTCATAATTTGCTTGAATATGTTTTTGGGTATCGGAACCTTCAGCTCTTCCTTGTAATTTTCCTTCAATTACTTCTGTCTTTTGTTTGTATTTCCTTGAATATAGTCGAGTCCGGCACTCAGGCCTCAGGCCTCATACTGAATGTTTTCCCTCATTTTAGTGAATTGTTTGAGTCAACTTTGAGGTAAGTTATTTGTTGTACTGCATGTGTAAATCTGCTCTAGCCTCTCTTAGACACCCCCCTCCCCTCAAAAAAAAGCAAACAAAAAAGAAAGGATGCATGAAAGTGACTGCCATTACCCACCACCTAAAAGGTGAAAGTCACAATGCAGACATCAACTACAATTATTACAGACTTGATCACACCCCATTACAATTTCCCAATCGCAGTTTGGCAAGTTCAAATCCGTTACACCCAGCTATTGGGCTATATAACAGCCATGAACCCATGACAAGGTCCCTTACCCAAGACAATGCATCGAGCCATCAACAACATAACTTTTGGCTACAAGCAGATTGCAATTTTCAGAAACATGGACACATGCTGAAGGTATCGGATCTCCAATGTTGCAACTGGCAATGACAGCAAAAGGGCTTTTTCTTAGGCCCAGGTCTTATCTGGATACAAATTAACCCTAAAACAGTACAATTACTACATTACTAAAATGCAAAGACACTAAACATCCAGAAATGAAATAAGGACATAAAATCTGATTTAATAAACTGGACTACACGCCCTGCCTAAGATTATGAATATGAGATGGTGCTTCTCCATTGTCGAGTCCCACGAAATAAGAGCATACTTTCTTTTCAAATGCACGCAGGAGAGAGAGTCAATGATGATGAATAGTTGAACTGAAGCTCTAAGAAGCAAATCATGAAGAATTGAGTTATAAAGCAGTTGCTTGTAACTCTATACATGATTCATAGGGATAGCATAATGTCAAACATGGATTAAACTGTTCCTGCCTAGAGTGGATTACAACTTCATCTAGTGAAACGTATCTCATCATGCTCCTATGTTACTTGTTGGGTAACCACAATGTAATTTAAACCAGCCATCATTCTTATCTTGTAGGCACAGAGTAGAAGTCAAGCTAATGACAGCACTAGACCAAAACATTTAGGGAACAGACACGTTGAGGTGTATGCCTGCTCCCGCACGTTGGTTATCACATGTAGACAACAGGCGAATACAGTGCCCTGCAGGAACAGCCACCTTATGATGTAACTTTACAGCACACTAGCATATCCTTACACAAATGTTATACCTACAACCATAAGACTGCATAGATGAATTCAAATTATTCAAAAAATAATAATAACCAAAGTACAAACAAGACACTTAGTAGAAGTTTACCTCTTGCAACAATGAACCATCAAAGGTGTTGAAAACCCGAACAAGAGTTCCCTTTGAGCTCGCAGTAGCCAACAGGCCCCCATCTTGGGTTAAGGCAAAGCAAGCAATCCTTGAATCATGAGCCATAATGAACTTGGGCCTTTTGGAAGCATAATGCTCAACCCGAACTTGGCCCTTTTGCAAGCCGGGACAAACCAAAACCAGCTTTCCTGCTGATTGTGAGATCTCACAGAGGCCCTTGGGATTCGCAATTGTCTCAATCTGATGCAACAGCTTCAAGTCAGTAAAGTTGTAAACAAAAACTTTCTGCTCAAGCACAACTACTATGCGATCACGGCGAAGCCGAACCCCGCGAACTTCCGACCGGAATGACAACTCCCCAATGCACCGGCTCTGGTGATCGTCCCATATCATCACCTTATTGACAGGGTAAAGCGGGTCGGGTCCTCCACCTACTAAGGCTAGAATATTGCACCGAAATAGCATCTCAACCTTGGCAATCCCACCACCGCGGTCGAAATCTCGTCGAAAAATCTCCCGGAAAGGATCGCAATTGTAGATACGAAACCCTCGATCAGTGCCAGAGGCGAAACAGCCGGAGTCCTGATTGAATGACACATGCAGAAGCGCCGGGTGCTGAGAAGAAAGAGAATCCGGAGAAGTAGGGTTAGGCATAGGGTTTTGAGGGAAGGACGTGCGAATTGGGGGAAGAGGAGGCGGTGGAGAAGAGAGAGAATTGGCGGGTCTGGAGTGGGGTTTGGGTTCGGAGTTGGTAGCAAATTGGAGCTCCTCCGACTGCTGAGACGCCATTGAAGGCGATGGTGACGACGGCAGATTGCTGTGGAGGGAATCAAGAGAGAGAAAATTGGGGGAAGGATTAGGGTTAGGGTTTGGATTCGGATTCGGATTGTTCGGCAGCGCAGACAGAGTCGCCATTGCTGGCTCTATCTGCTGCACAGCAGAGAGACGCAAAAAGTTTTTTTCTTTGTTTTTCAGAGAGGGGGGGAAAGAGACAGAGAGAGAGAGGGAGACCCTTTCAAAATTCAGATTAAAGAATAGAGGCAACCACTTGGGGGTGAAGGAGCTGAAGGCTTGTGCGCGGGAGAAGAAAACATCGACGGTTACGGCAGTTAATAAACGAGTTAATGACGGAGCAAACGCTAACTAGAGTTGAAAGCCAAATCCAACACAGCAGTCTGATCTGAATTTAATCCGAAGTTCATAAAAAAAAGAACTGAATAGATATAGAAATGAAGTCACTCCAATTTAGCCTTTTAGCATGAAAATAAATTAAATTTTAATCTAAAGTAAATGTAAGTTATTTTGAAAAATGATGTGAAATTAACTCATTTATAAAAAAAGTTGACCCAAATCGATTCGTTTTCCAGCTATAATAACAAGAGTATATGTGAGAAAACACCATTGTATAAGTGGTCTGGTGCTCACCTTCCAAGTTGAATGTCAAGGTTCAAACCCACCACTTTCAATAATTAACTTATCAATTCTATTGTTACAAAAGGAAAGTTTGCCCTTCTTTAAAAGAATACCAACTCTCTATGATAATTAACTTTTTTCAACCACTATATTTAAATTTGATATAAGTCATCGATTATAAATAGAAATATTACAATCATTGATTTAATTTACATTTTTTTTTGGTGCAGAACAGGGGAGTAGCCCCCAAGGAAAATGTTATTATCTTTTGCAAACTCTATGCCAAGCGACTCCATGCAATCAGCAAGCAAAACATCTCTCACCTCCAAAGGGGGTTTTGAAGTATTGTGACCCCTAGGCTAGTCGTGACGCCCATGTTTGCTAATGTATCCGCAATTTGGTTAGCTTCTCTAAAACAATGTGTGACGCTCACCATCCACTTGTGCCCTGTGATTAGGTCTTTACATTGTTGGAGCAAAAATCTATGATGAGGGCACCATGCTATTTCACCTTGTAGCATCCCCACCAGAAATTTGAGAATCTAGTTGAATTCATAGTTTTGTTATAGCCAATTCTTGGACGAGCTTGAGACCTCTTAACATCGCTCAAATTTCTGCCTTAATCGACGAACACATTCCCGAATTTTCAGTGAAGCCCACCAGCCACTTGCCTGTATGGTCCCTAAGCACTCCTCCTACCGCTGCTTGACCCGAGTTTCCTTTGGCTGCCCCATCTATGTTGAACGCCATCCATCCTCCTGGGGTGTGTTCCAGCGCACCATCATTTCTAACCTATTGTAAATTTGGGATGAGCTTGGGTTCTGGACGTTAGCTCCTAATGCGTGTGTTGTTTCCTTGAATCTTGCTATTAAGAAAGCTCCCTTGTCAATTGGGGTGGCCTCCCTTGTGTCATAGCAATTCGAGCACCTCCACTTCTATAGGTACCAAAGTGTAATGAAGAATTTCGTGGCCCAGAAGTCATCCCCGTGGCTGCCCTGGGTATGGTGGAAGAACCATTCTGTGAAGCTCAAATCCACTTGCATAAAATCAAGATTCCTATTTCGTAGGGAAATCCACACTTGTGTTGCTCTGGGGCACCTCTGCAAGATATGTTCATTGTCTTTAGCGACCAACTCGCATAAGTCACAATATGGGTTTGTGGTCATGCGTCGTTGAAAACATTTGACATTAGTGAGGAGTCGATCATGGAGTAATAGCCATGTGAACATACGGATTCTTTGTGGCGCCTTAAATTTTCATATCAATTTCTACAATGGGTTTTGAGCTTCGTTTTGCTCATGGCGCATTATTGCAAGGGCCGATTTTAAAGTGAATTGTCCCAAGTTATGGGCCATCCAAACTGGATCATCCCCAACTTCCTCTTGGACTAAGTCGAAGGACGCGATGCACTTGAGGATATCATCAGGGAGAAGGTTTGATAATCTCTCCCATGCCCAGCCTCCTTCCTAGCACCAATAATCTCTCACAATGCATCATTTATGTTCCTCTAGGATTGCCTGAAGTGCATGTGAAGCCCACTCTTTCGCATCCAACCATTTGTGGTGCCAAAACCTTGTTCCTCTCCCGTCTCCAATGACCTAGACCTATCTTCATTAGTTCGCGAGTTTCCAATATTCCCCGCTATGCATTTGAGCTGCTGCGGGTGGAAACGGGGTGTTCGAGATCCCCTCCTTGGCAATACTTGCCTCTCATAATTTTGGCCCATAAGGACGCAGGTTCTATTGCAAGTTGTTAGCCGAGCTTCATAAGGAGTGCCAAGTTAAGTTGTCTCATGCTTCTCAGTCCACGGCCCTCCGCTCCTTTGGCTGTCACAACCTCCCAACTCACAAGATGAGATTTGCGTACCTTCTAGTCTTTCTATCTAAGCAGGAATGGCCGTTATGGTCACTTGAATAAGAGTTTTTCATCCTGCTACTGATAAACATTTCACCTTCCACCCAGCAAGTTCGGGGTCCACTCTTGAAATTGTATCCTGGTAAATGGCTTTAGTGACCCTTCTATTAAGGGTGGGAACTCCTAAGTATTTGCCTAGGTTGTCTGTGGTAGAAACACCCAGAATGTTATAGACCATATTACTTGTGATTTCCCTTACGTTGGGGGAGAAATATCCTCTTGATTTCTGTGGGTTGATTTTCTGACATGAGGCTTGGCAGAGGCTTGCTTCTTAGTCGCTTCGGCGAAAAGCACCACATCATTAGCAAACATTAGGTGTGATATTTGTGAGCCCCCTCGGTAAACCATGATCGGTTTCCAGCTACCTCGTCGACATTCGTCCTCGATGATATGCGCGAGTCTTTCCATACAGGCCACAAAGACGTATGGTGAGAGAAGATCTCCCTGCCTAACACCCCATGTCGGTTGGAACGACTCAGTTGGTTCACCATTTCATAGGATATTTGAAGTGCATGAAGTAACACAATTCATGACCAGGGTGATCAAGCTACTTGGCAGACCCATTCTATAGAGGGAGTCCTTGATAAACCCCATCGCAATCGGTCGTAAGCTTTTTCTAAATCCAATTTGATCGCCATCGATCCCTTTCCTCCTTTTTTCTTTCTCATTGAGTATAGGAGCTCTTGCATGATTATAATATTATCACTGATTTGCCTGCCCGGGACAAGACTTGATTGCAACGGTGAAATGAGATCTGGCAGTATCTGTTTAAGTCAGTTCACAATACACTTGGTAACTAGTTTATCAGAGATGTTACAAAGCCTAATTGGTCTAAACTACGTGAACTGTTTCTGGATTTGGCAACTTGGGGATTAGGGTGATGAATGTGTCATTCATGTCTTTGGGAAACGACCTGTCATTCAACACCCATAGAACAGCATGGCAAACTGCATCTCCAACTAGCTTCCAATATTGTTGGAAAAATAAGGCCTGGAAGCCATTAGGGCCAAGCGCTTTAAGAGGTCCCATTGCCTTAAGCACCTTCAAGACATCAGTTGGTGTAAAATTTTTTATCAGAGCCTCCATCTTCTCCTTGGTCAGTGTTGGAAATGCACCTAGCAGATCATATATGCCTTGCTCTTCCTCTCCATTATCAGCAGATAGTGCCCTAAAATGGTTTACTACAATGCTTTTAACCCTTTCTTGGTTATGACACCATTTGTCTGTTAAGGCTCTTAGTCCCTCAATCCGATTGACATGCCTTCTGATTATGGTTGACATATGATAAAATCCGGTGTTTTGATCGCCATCTTAAATTAAGTTTGTTCTTGATTTCTGTTGCCAAAGAGCTTTGATTTGGTCTAAGTAAGGTCCAACTCCTAACGGAGTCGGCTTTCCAGCTTCATTAAGTGATGTGGTGCTCCCCTCCACGACGTGTCTCTGTGTCCCTTCAATGCGCCCTCATAATTGATGTTTCTTCCGAAATAGATTGCCGAACACGTCACTATTCCATTTAGAGAGTTCCAGAGCTGGATTGCTGAGGTTCGATGTTAATGATTGTTGGGCATGCCAATTGTCCCCTATGAACTTCTCAAAACCTTTGTGAGTCATCCATGCTGCTTGGAAGCGAAATGGTTTCTTACTCTTAGTATCCTCGATAAACCCCATTATGGAGATAAGGAGAGGAGTATGATTTGAATGGGACTTGAAGAGGTGACATATTGCCCCCTCTTGAAACCTTGTTCTCCATTCCATATTGCAAAGGGCTCTATTAAGGTGAGCACATTTCATTGTATCCTAGTTTCTTCCTCTTATCCATGTGTATTTTGGGCCCAAGAAGCCTAAGTCGATGAAGTCGTTGTTTTCTATCCAGTGCTTAAAACGGTTGCACCTCTGGAGCATATCTGATCCGCCATTGTTTCTTTCTTCTAGGTTGATGATTTCGTTAAAATTACCGGTAATTAGCCATGGATGTGAACAATAGGATGTAAAATTGTTGTATGTTAGTCCACAAGCTCTCTTGCATTCGTACGTGTAGGTTTGCATACACTATTGTACATATCCACACCAAGTGTCTTCTTCTCTTGATTTCCATCATCATGTATTGTTCCTGTGCATGGATAATGTCATAGTCTATCTCTTCCTGTTTCCCTAGGACCCAAATTTCCCCTTGAAATCCTTGAGCTTTAGCCCTAAAGCTACCACCAAAACCGATCTTATCACAGACAGCTTGGGCTCTAGCTCTGGAAATGTGAGTTTCGATTAAGGACATGATGTTTGGCCGATGTAATTGAATATGTTCTTTTAAGATGTTTAACACTTCCGAGCTACCTGCTCCCTGAATGTTCTACACCATAATCTTGCAAGCATGAGAGCTTGCCTCTTCTTGACCTCCCTAAACCACCGAGATTATGTTTTGATTCATAGATAATTTGGGAAGAAAAGGAGGCCCACTTCAGGGCATTTAGGCATGTGGTCACGGGGCCCCATCTCAGGCCACCTTCAGTCCATTGGGTGCGTTCAAGGTAGGGCCTTACTCACCCAGTTCTACCACCATCCCAACGTGGGAGCTGTTTACATGGATTTCACTGAACCCCACTTGGCTGTAACACTGAAGGAGGCCTAGGGGTTCGAATGGTCTCATTCGCCCATCTTGGGGTAGGTCTGACCCCTGTACCTAGCCCAGGATCCAGATGTTAGTGGGCCGCCGAGTTAAGGGGTTGGAATGGCCTGGGTTGAGAGGAGTATTGTCGTGGAACATTTCTGCGCCTAAGGGGGTTACCCTCCAAATGGGTTGCATGGCCGTTTGGGCCATGGTAGGGTGGGGCTCATTTGGGCTACCTTGCACATAAGTAGCCATCATAGAGACATTCTCCTTCTCTATTTAAAACTCCACACCATTCCGATCTCTATCTTCTTCCATAATTTTTGTCTCTTCTCTCTCCTCCAAGTTAGACGCAGTATCTACTGGAATATTTCCTTCCTCTTTTTCAGTTGCTGAATCTTCGCCCCTATTATCTTCGGCAATTCTATTTAAATCAATTTCGGAAAGTGCCCGAAAGCCACGATCTTACTCAGAATTATAGTTTCCTCTTGTCTCACGACCTTTCGAGTTTTGGAATCCATCTAAACCAGATGTTATCCGGTTCAGTTCACTCTCTTGCATCTCACAGCTCGATCTAGGCTGTGAACCCTCCCGTTGCCCAGTCAGTAGTTGTTGCTTGCTGCTTCTTCTCCTTACTGGCTTCTTGACCAACTTCCAATTTCCATACGTTGATTCTTCCTGTGGGAATGTGGCTGTGTTTTTGTTCTGGTTGGCTGGCTGAATGGTGTCTTCATGGGATTACACTCTCTCTTGGTCAAGTGGGCATAGGTCTTCTTTGTGGCCTTGCCGTCCGTATTTAAAACATATCATCTTCAATCCTTCGTGCTGGATCCCCCAGATTCTGCCATTGAGATGGAACTTTGATAATAATGGTTTGGTTGGGCCTATTTCCGTCCATATTAGCAGTCGTGTGATCCACTTCAGGACCCTTCCGATCTTCTGCCCAATCTTGAATAGCAAGAACTTCTTATTGAAATACTCCACACTTAACTTTGGGATCCGCACCCAAGTTGTAAGTTTGGTGATGGTGTCCTCTTTTGGCACAAAGTTGGGAACCCATTCTCTGATTATGAGATAGCTATCACCAATCATCCATGGGCCTTTAAGGATAACATGGTAGTAATCTTCCATGTTTGTAAAACGAGTGACATAATAGTCGTATCCAATGTCAGTTAGTGAGAAATCCCCTTTAAGAGCCCATTTGGTCTTCAGTCTCCTCTTTAGTTATTAGTAAAATCGTAGGACATGTGGGTCTACCTCGGCCGATGGCTCATCGTCTTTAGAGACATCATCATAATTTACATCTGCTCAAATAGAGTTGTCTCTCATGTCTACGTTCAAGTTAGGGTTATTTTTCTGTAGGGTGTCTCTGTAGGAGATGGGTCGTACATGCACGTGGTCCCTCTCCATACCCTCCCAGTCCTTATCATTATCCTCCGTAAGGGGGCCTCCTATGCCTATTCTTTTCATCTTCTTCGTGGATCATGAAAGCTGATCGTTCACCTCGGAGTTCTCTCTATTGCCGTTCAATAGAGAGAGAAACTAAAAAACCTACGTCTTTATTGTTGATTTAATTTACATTAAGCCACTACAATAAGTAATACATTATTAGAAGTTCTTTTTTAAACATGATGATACTACTACAGATTCTATCCTCTCTCCTCTCTCCTTTTTTTTTCTAATTCAATAGGAGGTTCGCACACACACAGTTAAGGGAGACAAACAGGGTGATGATTGGCATATGCATCGGCTACTAGGTAGTGGCCAATCCACAGCTTTGCTACTGTAGTTACTTTCCATTAGGTTCTCGAGGTAATGCCATGGTTGATTCAAGCAAAGTCCAAATCTCCAAGCTCATCACTAGGGTTTTCCTCTTCATGCTTTTCCCCGTCAGTTTGATCTATATTTGCTTTAGTAGAACAATTTTAAATATTTGATTTCTTGAAAAATTTTGGATTTTGTTGATTGATCTTGGTTTTTGTTTGATATGTGTCATCATATTTTTGGACCTTGTATTTGTCTTTTAATATTTTAGAATCTTACTCCAGTTCCCTTTGGATTTCTGTGTTTGATTATCCTGTCAAGTATAAATCTTCATCTTCACTAAAATTAAGAAATTTTAATCTCCTGATACTCTTACTCCAAATTTGATGGCTTTTGTTTTGAGTAGAGCACATATGTTCAATCATGTTTTTGCAAATTGATTCCAGTCACTCTCAATCGTAGAAATTGGAATTTGTAAGATTTTCCTCTTCGTGCTTCTCTACTCGGCGAATCCTTCATCTACATCTCTGTCATGCCTGTGAAGGACATGGCCAAACTTGAGTCCTTAGTTGTCAGTGGCAGTGATGGCAACAACGAAGCTAATATGGTTGAATGTCAACTATGATAG
>NCQV01108635.1:0-17481 GCA_002740545.1 Lophocereus schottii | reverse complement strand
CATCAAAGTAGTATTGCTCTGCTTTTATTTTTTTGTGTGTTTAGTTTATTATTCAACATGGAGTATTTAGGTGAATTTGGTAATTTTATTTTTAATATGAGTGAGTAATTTCCTTGTGCTTAGTATAATCTATTTGAAACCATGCTAAATTAATTATTTTGAAACAAGTTCTATACTTTATTGTCTAGTTGATTGTTATTCATGATTCTATAGCGATTAGTATTTATCGTTCATGATATTCATGTTATATTAATTAGAATGCACGCTATTTAGTTTAATACGAATTCATATGATAATTTAAAAGGCTTTAATACGTAAAATTTATAGTCTTTTAGGCAATAGTATCACCGTAATTAATCATGGATGGCTCAAACTCATCTCTTTTAATTAGATTATCGTTATAGAACTTTGTTAAATCAATTTGCTGATAAATTGGTTACAAGACGTTAGATGATGTTTTTCTAATATGTAATGCTCTAGTTTGATTAAATTCTTGCGTTGGTGTTAGGGTTATCAAAATTAGTAGGGTTTATATTAGGGATGGACCTAAATAAACTATAATATAAGGAAAAACGGGGAAGATCTGCTGGTGGATATCTTCTACAATCTAACTCATCGATAAAAATTGATTTGTGTATTAATGATAAATATTAATTTGCATGGTGGATATAGATCATGCTAAGTATTTTTCATAAATTTGGTATCTTTGATAATCATTTGTTGTGTTTCAATTAATTTATTTAGTTGTCAATTTTTATTCGTCAATTTATAAGCTTTAATATAAATTTCGTTTACACCCCCAAAAAAGTAGTCTTTTAGGAGTGTCTTGGCAATAATAGATCAGTTAGATTTTGATTTTTAGTGTGATTACAATTTTCAGATTTAATTTATATTCTGTTTTGCCGCTGAATTACCGGTTTGTTAGAAATTAGGTTAAAAATAGTTCCTTTTGTGTTTTTTCAAGTTTTAATCCATCCTAGGGTTTATATAGTGTCCTATTCTGCCTCTATTTAATTTCGGAATTTTTGAAAATTATTTGATAATTTTTCAGAATTATTTCGTGAATTGGATATGTGCAGGTTTTTATTTCAATAAGTCTGAAAATTACGTTTTTAATTTTTATTTCATGTTTTTTAGGTCCTGTTAGGTCCAGAAAATTACATCCTAAGATCTGGGCAATTTTGTTATTTATTTTTGTATTTATATTAGTTCAGTTTATTTTTCTCTAATTTCAGATTTTATTTTCTGTTTGCATTTTCTGGAGTTAATTTTCTGTTTTGATTTTTCTGAACTTAATTATATATAATTTTGGAGTTATAAATTTATAAACTTGCAGAATATTAATTTGGATTACTTTTTGTAATTTTTAATATTAATTTTCTGCTTGTTATTTTTTGTTTTAATTTTTAGTTGAATATTCTGTTATTATTTCTGTTATTATTTTTTCAGATTATTTAGGATAGTTATTTACTGTTCTATTTCCAGAATTAAATTTAGAATATTTAGGAGCAACATTAAGTATTTTTCCAGATTTTTATTTATTAAATTTGATTTATTTTGGAAATACAAAGAGAAGAAGCAATAAATTAGAGTAGTAAAATTATTGAGAATTAAACTAGCTTTTGACATAATCTTTCCTTGTGGAATCGATTCCTACTTTCCTATACTATAAATATTATCTATAAATCGAAGTAGTGGTTAAATTTGTAACTCTACGACAAGCTTTGCATACACCTCACCCGTATTTTACTTGAACCCAAATACAACCAATCCATATTTAACCCGCCCGTTCGAACTGACAGATCTAATTGTCCCCCTAGTCCACCACATGTTTTGATTTGGTCCTCCATCCTTCAAATGCTCCCCTTATATTTCTAACACAGCCAAAATTTGTCCAAGCTTCCTCATTTATATTCTTATCACTCCATTCACCCACTTCCATGCAAAAAATTTATAACCACTGCCACATTAGCTTAAGGGTCGAATTTCTGAGTGGAAAACCTCTTCAATACCCACCTTTACTAGCCTACACAACTACAGCTACCATACATCTTGCTTCCCTTTGACAATACTTAGAGCAACTGCAAGTTAAATGTTGATCAGCACTATCATGAGGGTTAAACTTTAAATTAAATTACCTTATTTTTTGACAATAGGTTAATTCCTATTTTAGATGTCTACTTTTCCTAAAACAATGCCTATGATTTACCGATCACAAAAAGACTATTTCATTTATGGTTTGTGATTTGCTCACTAAGAATAGAATTTTGGCTTCTACGTCTAAGGAGTGAAAGATATAATATGCCTGTCTAAAACAGCCTACCATACTAATTGCATTTCCACATGCATATGTTCAATTGTCCAATTGTGCGGTTGCCTACAACACGAGCCTTAAGTATGATAGGTGACTTTACGCACACTCCGTTGCCTCCCAAACCTATTATTTGGTTTGTTAACCATAGAATCTAATATTCTCCAGACAAGGATTACAAGGGCCTTTCAAAAAATCCAATTCAATTTTAGACTCAGAGTTCCAGCTTCCTCAACAATCCCTTTCACTTGGGGGGGGAGGAGCTTTTGTATGCTTTACGTTCCCTTACAAACCTACTAGCAACTCCACCGATACTAACACAAATGCAAACCATTCGCACACTTTTGAGCGTCCCACATCCATTGGCCCCTGAAAGGGGGGGGACAAGACACCATGGGTAGTGGATGCAGTCCTCTAAACAAATAATGTTGACACTAGTAAGTTAAAAAAGAACGCACAGAAAGAAAATCAAAGAATTTTCTGTGATGAGACAAGCTAAGTGTATTATAAATTTATAAGGGCAACTAGCCATTTTATTCAAGTAAACAGAATTATTAAAACGATTGCAGCAAGAAAAAAGGCCTCCATCCCTATTAAACGAAACAACAAGAGATTTCTTTACACCACACAGCATCATTTTAGATTCATGGCAGAGTCCATAATTACTAGTTAATATTCACCAACTCTTCAGCCAAAAAACCAACTGTACAATCAAAAACCAGCAAGCAACCAGGAAGACAGCACAAAGGACGTCGCAACTTTCCAAATGTCGACCAGGAGGTATTTGAGGCATCTGATCCCAATCTCAGTTTCCTAGGAAGGAACCCTCATATTCAACCTCTGATGAGACTATAAATAATCAAACAACAAAATTTGAATCCACAAGGGTTTTTCAGATATTATAAGATTTAACAACAATGCAAGCCTTGAGCCGGATCATCTAACTATAAGCATCACCCAGGGAAAAAATATTTTGAAACCGAGTCTGTGATCCTGGTTTAAGATCAGGAGAAGTTGACAAGTTCATGATCACCTTCATAAAGCTTCAACACTTCTATCAGTCATTACCATTAAATAAGATTGACCTAAAAATCGCCGGCATTCAGAATTTGCCTCTCGTGAATACCATCACAGATTGTGCCCTTTATGACAGGACGAATCAACTATCCAGGTTTGACCCCAAAATTATAACTTAAGGCATCTTCCCTTGTTTTCAAGAGAGATTCGGGGATATTAAAATGAATTTTTCATTTATTCCCTTATTATTTTTCCAAGAGAAAGAATAGTTCTAAACATTTTAAAAGCTAATAATATGAATGAAGAAAGCTATCATATGTGAACTCTAGCATACTATGACTGCTAATGCCGTAGATAACAGCCTGCAGCACACGTTGTTTCGTGATTTTAAGACCAACTTTATGTGACAGTTTATTGCATCATGGTCACCTGACAGTTCTATGCTGTTTACAAGCTAGATTCACAAAACCTCTGCCTGTATGCTTGTTAAAACCCTCATGGTTCTCTTGGGAGGGTTCCTCTGGTAGGAAAGCTAAGAAGAAGAAGAAGGAGGAAGCCATGATCCTACCTCATGTCATCTTTTGGAGCATTCGGAGAGAGAGAGAAACAGAAGAGTTTTTGAAAGCATAGAAACCCCTCTTCAGCATTTGAAAGAGAATTTCATCAAGATTCTCTACTTTTGGATGAATGGGAAGTTTCGCTCTTCCTCTATTGATCTTGCTGATTGTGTAGATAGTTTATACTTAGGTTGTATATAGCCTTTTGTATGATGCTCACTGTGCAGCTGAGCTTTTGATCATTCTATATTAATATATTACCCTTTCCTTATCAAAAAAAAATAAAATAAAACCCTCACGGTTGTAACATTTCTTTCAATATATAGGAAGGTAGAAAGTTTCCACAATTTCCGGTATGAACTGTTCAGCTAGACTACTCCCGGACAAGGGAAAAATATAGGCAGATTTCAATGCAACCCATGTACACTGAATGCATTGAATGTACAAAAGGTGATTATGAACAGCTTACAAGTGATAAAACTAAGTGCAACGAGTCAATCACCTACTTCGTGTTTCTTCTTTGGATTCATGCCTTGCAAAATAACAGGGTTCAATGAGGTCACAGTCATGCCAGGTAGGATCTGCAAGAAACCATTGTCAAGATGCCGGAAAAAGAGGAAGGAAAAATCTTCACACTTCATGATAATTCAAGAGCATCACCAAATTGTCCATAAATATTAAATAAATGTTTCCAGCTCAATAAAATATTATGTAGCAATATGCAGGGGAGATAGGCTGAGTCTAGGTTGAGCCTTCTCATGCATATTCAATTATCCAATTGATCCACCAACAATGTACTTTGTCCAGAAAATCTTTAATGAAGATATAACCTTCTTAGCTCTGGAGGGAAAAATTTGTCGTTATCAAATATAACACAAAACCTCTTCAATTAAATGTAGCTCAATTTCATGACAAAGAAATGTGAGGATACAAGCCATGCACAAAACATTTGTATTTGTTATCACTCAGCAGATACGTAACACATGGAAGAAGAAGGGATTAATCAGTTAACTAGGCTGTTTAACATACTCCTGAGTCCTTAATGAGCAGAGATGCCATACAAATGGAGGCTTAGAACTTTGATCACGTTGTACAAAAATGAAGGAGATATTCAGAGGTGCAATGACTATAGAGGAAACAAGTGCTTACTCATACTATCAACACTGGGAGTCTGGGAGAGGTAATAGCGAGGAGGTGGAGGGCAGACTTGGTAATTGGTTTTATGCCAAGGTCTGCTACAAACCAATCCATCTTAAAAGACTAATATTCATATATACAGAGAGAGAATCTTGTATATATTCTCATTGACATAGACAAGGCAAACAATAAAGTTCTCAAAAAAGGTATGTGGAGATGGAGGTTTCCACTGCTTGTATTGAGCTATTAAAGACATGAATGACACAACTTACGTCAATTGCACCAGTTAGAGGACATGACACTTGACAAACAGTTGTCGCAATCTAGGATTCACCTGCCAAAAACTACCAGGGCTTTTTTTTCCCTCTTTGGTCCCTTTGTTTCCTCCACTGTAGCTTATCTTTGTTGTACTTGTAATTTTTATATTCATTCTCTACCCCCTTTAGAGTTGACCTTTACATTATCTTTAATCTTTAGATCAAAATTTCTCGAAACTTTATTCTCAAAATCAACCCTCGGCTGAAAGTGTTCTCGTAGAACGTTCAAAATCAATCTTGTCTGCAGTGAGGTGTAAGGTTGCTTACATTTGGAGTTCGACTTACACAGCATCCATACTCTACTGTTGTCCCTATTGTTGATAAAACATAAATTTGAAATACCCAATGCTAGTGCTAGGACACCAAGTGGAGATGGATTTCCTATCATTGTGTTTTATTATGGATCCACTTCGAGCTGTTTTCTTTTCACAGCAGCGGTATGCATATGAGCTTAAGATGGTTAGCCTTAGTGTATGTGATATGCTCGTCAATTTGATGATCTAAAATCTAAAGGCTTTATTACGCAAATATAAGACTGAGTAGTTAGAATGTAAGCTTGATGAGGATGGGGCTGATACGGATGCATACTAGAAGAGTCTCACATCTATCACATTTGCTTCTCTCCATTGGAAAACTGATTTTAGACTTTTTTCTAAGGGGGAAAATAATGCGAACAACAAGATACAGAAATAAGTGATGACCTATCTATGATATTGTTTTACTAGTTTATGGAAATACTGTACTTGCAAAATTTTCTTGTTATTTTGCAATTTATTTTTAAGTGCTTCTTTTGGAATAGAAGACATCGGAAGTCCAAGGATTCAAAATGCCGGTTTTGGTCTTGATTGCGGTTTCAATCGCCGTGCGCCAAAATCGCTGTCGGGTGGCAATTGTCTTCCATTATCAGGGGGTGTGAACTCGGTTTGCCAACTTCAAAACCTTTTCGATGCAGCCGTTTTGTTGCGGAACGAACACATTTTGCATCCAAATTTAGAACGATGACTAGAAGGTACTTATTTCATAATGTTAAGATATTAGGTTACTTTCGTGATCTTGGTTGTAGTTTTAGCCCACAAACAATCCTTCATATCGTGCATGGAGAATATGTACATCGATAGAGCTCTACCCCGTATGAGCTGAAATCTAGCGCAACCCTACTAAATGGATCATGAAAGACCAAGAGAATATTGACGTCCATCTCATAAGGGAACATGACAGCAGCAGCAGCGAAAGTAGAAGCAAAGAACAAAATCATGTAATTATGTGCTCGGCAGCCGAAACTGAGAAGAGCGGCATACCCAAAAACACAACAAACAAGATTAAGAAACGTTAATACCTTTTGTAGCTTTGCTTGCTCCCGTGGAAATGCAAGCATTTTGGCAGTTAGCACATATTCCTTAAGTGATGCTGGCCAGTGCTCCTACAACGTTTTAGGTAGAAAATGACATTTAAAACTAACTTCAGGGGCATCAGATCGAATGAAACAAAATTAATCAAATTACAATATCAAAAACTAATTCCAAACAGCCCATGGAGCAGAACAAATCAATAATTTTCACCTGCACAACCCCAGAAGGAATCTGAAGAAGATATTCAACACGCTCATTCTGCAAGCACGCAATCCAGTCTTTATCAACGGCTTCCCATAACCTATCCTGAAAAGGAATTGAAGAGAAGTAGAAGGGGAACAATCAATCAAGTTGAAATAGTGTCACTGAAATAGCAATGCAGAATTGAGAGAAAGCGAACAAACCTTGAGGAAATTGACGACATTAGCTTCGAAGAAGAATCTGTAAGGATTCAGGAACTCGATGATTGCTTCAATCCATTCTAGGGTCTCGGCTGCAGTGTTGCATGAGTACTTCCCTTGAACTTCCATCTCCAAAACCATTTACGTGCTCTCAGAGTCTCAGCCAAACCAACTGGCTTTGCAGAATGAGCGTTGGAGTGGCTCCACGAGTACGTGGATTGAAGACATTAACCTCGTAATGGGGACCATCATTCGGGTTCGCTTGCAAGTCAAGATTAACTTCGGTTTGGCTCGGATTATGTTCAACAAGATTTGGATTAGTTTTAATTTCGGGTCAGGAAATTTCCAACCCAAGTTAACGTATGGTCACTTCATATTTGATCCAAGAAACTTATTTTGGCCCTGTTCTTTTTGAGCAATGGGTAAGGTAATTTCCACCAAATGAGAATTACGATAATTACCGTAATTCGCGCTATATATAGTGTACATCTGGCATGATTAAATATAACCGTTGATTTTTCTAATTATTTCTTAAAATTAAAATTAAATTTTTCAAAATGAATAAAATGGAATAAAATTAATTTATGAATTTTATGTTTGGAGAAGTAAAATAATTTCACTCTTTCAATTACAATAAAAATTTTAAATTAATTAATTAATTAATTTTAAAACCCTTTCCCTTCTATGGCCGTCGACAAGAGATCCGGCTGTACTAACCGACGCCGTCGACGAGAGTTCCGTAGCTGGCAACAAGGAAGGCCTAGGCGGCGGCGGCGAGTAGCCTATCCCTCTCCCCTCCGGCAAGCATTCCCATTCCGTCACCCACCCCGCGTGAATATCGCCGGCTTTTCCAATCATCGACGATAGTAAAGGGTTTAGGCGGCGACGACATTTCAGATTCACCAGCAGATGGGTCGATGTCCACAGGTAGATGGGTTGACGTCCATTGGTATGGGTCGACGTCCACTGGTATGGGTTGACGTTGCATTTTGAGGTTTGTTTCGTTGTTTTTCTATTGTTTGCATTATTGTTATGCTAAATTGCATGTATGCTATGGAGATCTTGGGTTCAAATGTGCCTGACCTTTTTTTTAGATTTTTTATTTTCAGTTTTTTTTTTTTGGCGAGCGAAATTGTGTGTAAATGTTTGTTCCCAGCCGTCATAGTCGCTTTCTACCGTTTGCCCTAATCCATGCATTAGTATAAATATAATTTTGTCATAAAATATTAGATACAGTTCACTAGTTCTGCTAAATTGCATATTCTTATCTTTATGACATGGATTTTTTTTTAAACAAATACAACCATCATAGTGAATTGGAGGCATACAAGGCAAATTATTGAGTTTTATTATTATGTTGAAAGTTAAATATTTGTTATTTTTCTATCTTCAAATTATTTCACTTTATATTCTAAATTGTAATTGTTGAGCTTTAAAATAATAAATATATGGACTTGTATGTGATTAATTGGGTTGTTAAATGAAGATTTTATCTTTATGTTTTCACGAATGTTATGATGAATTGCATGTAATTTATTATTTGATTATATGGACTTGTAAGTAATTAATTGGGTTCTTGAACAAATATTTTATCTTTATGTTTTCACAAATGTTATAATGAATTGTTTATAATTTTTTGTTTGATTATATGGACTTCTATATAATTACTAATTAGTTGGGCTCTTAAACAAAGATTTTATCTTTATGTTTTCATAAATGTTATAATGAATTGTATGTAATTTTTCGTGTGAGAATATGGACTTGTATGTAATTAATTTGGTTCTTAAAAAAATATTTTATCTTTTAGTTTTCACAAATGTTATAATGAATTGTATGTAATTTTTTGTTTGATTTTATGGACTTGTAAGTAATTAATTGTGTTCTTAAATAAATATTTTTATGTTTTCACAAATGTATAATTAATTGTTTATAATTTTTTGTTTGATTATATGGACTTCGTAATTAGTTGGGCTCTTAAACAAAGATTTTATCTTTATGTTTTCACAAATGTCATAATGAATTGTATGTAATTTTTTGTTTGAGTATATGGACTTATATGTAATTAATTGGGTTCTTAAAAAAATATTTTATCTTTATGTTTTCGCAAATGTTATAATGAATTGTATGCAATTTTTTACTTAATTATATGAACTTGTATGCAATTAATTTGGTTCTTAAACAAAGATTTTATCTATATGTTTTCACTATTTTCTAGTAAATTGCATGTAATTTTTTTTTTGGTTTGATTATATCTACTTGTATGTAATAAGTAGGCTCTTAAACAAAGATTTTCACTTTATGTTTTTACAAATGTTATAATGAATTGTATCAAATTTTTTGTTTGATTAGAATAAATATTTTTTGTGGTATCTCTTTCTTGGATTCACCTAATATATTCTATTGGTTTTTTTTTCTTTTTTTTAACATTTAGAAATCAAAACAGAAGAACTCATGTGAGATTATACGTGTGCATGCAATTGCTTCGAAAAATTTGAGAAAGTATCTAGCAAATTGCAATCGATTAATAATTTATTACTATCTCTACATTCCATGGTCATAGATCATCTTATGAAAAATGAGGATATGTTAAAAGACGAAATTTGCATGAGTAATATGGAAAAAAATGAAAATTGAATCAAGTAGAGATAACGATGTTCCAATTGTTACTCTCCTCCTGTTACAAATTCATTTGATGATCCTTGAGCAAAATTATCAAAACAACACTAAGAATCCCCTTTCATGAAGTTTACTAACCAGGACTTTGGTAACCCGAATGATGAAACTCGCAGGCGAAGGAGAGAGCTTGCTAGTGAAGCTATTGACAATTCTCCAATTACCTGAATGAAAATTCCTACAGCTCTGAAAAACCTATGTTTTAATATATCATACTTTTTCGATGGGCTTGTTACCCTAAGGGATAGGCCAATTACTATAAATGAAATAAAACTAGAACCTCAGCCACACAAAACACCACAGTCAACAAGTAAAAAAGAGGTGGAAAAGTGAGGATATCACTTCGAGATGAAGAAGCAATAATGTGCGACAAAGTTTTTAAGTAGAAAAAAGCAGATGAAATTGCATTTGAAAATTCCAAGGTCAGGGCATTTTTTACAGTACATGATTTGTTAACTTTGTATCCTAACAATGAAGTGACAAATTGGGTAAGTATATGTGTAACATTTCATTTAATAAATATTCATAAAAAAATATACATTATTTCAAATATTGATAACATAAATACAATTGTGTTTTAATTTAATAGCATACAGATGCATTTATGTTTGATCTACATTTAAAAGCATGAAAGGAGGGAGCAATAGGTTGTATTTACCTAACATGTTTCACGTAATAAAGTTTGCTATAATTTTTTTTATTTTGTAATTCCTTTGTTTTATTAGTGTTGAAATATTATCGAATACACTAAATGATTCATTCTACAGTCCGCTATGAAACTTCCAAATGAGAATAGTATAGCTATTATTGATCATTATATTCTCAAATACAAGTCAGATTGAACAGGTATGTTAATTGTTGATCATTATATTCTCGAATACAAGTCAGATTGAACAGGTATGTTAATTGTTAATATTTATATAGTATTTTATTTGTTTTCCAATATGAAAAACAGCAAGAGATGATGTCATTGATTTATATGTACCTATAAGTTTACATTCCGTTGTTGGACACATGTCATAGGACATTGATTGTGCTTAACATAAAAGAAAAAAGATGGTATTTGTTGGATTCATTACAATCAAAGGTTGCCGAATATGGAAGAATTAAATTTGTGTATGATATGGTAACTAACTAATTTTTGAGCACGTAATATATTGCGAAGTTACAAAGGCCCATATGTTGTCAAAAATCCTTAAGAAATATGTGGTGTTATATTGTACAGCTACTAAATGGATCAAGGGCACCAAAATTATCCTGGCTTGAGCATATCATTCAAAGATGTGCCATTATTTGGATTTGATTACCCCTCCACTCATATCCAACCAAATTCGTAAGTAAATTAAAACAAATTAATGTCAAACTATCTTACGAGCGCAATATTGTAAGTTTAAGAAGGTATTATTTGTATATGTTTTAGTTATAATTGTGGCATGTTTGTTCTAAAGTTTGTGGAAGCAATGGATAATTCTTAATGGAGCCTAATAGCATTCTCGGTTGGTATTAAATCATGCTACTAATATGTTTTTTTTATTTTGGGTTAAGTGTAGAAACGAATAAAGGTTGATTAATATTTTATTTTATTGTTTATATAGTTAGATGAAATGCAAGTGGAGCGACTAAAGTACGTTGCTAAGTTGGTTGCAAGTAAATTCAACAAGGCGTAGCTTAAATCTGTACTCTTGCAAAATTAGACTATTGTTAGGAAGGTTATTTGGTTTGTAATAAGAAGTATACATTTGTTTGGATTGATTTAGCTTATGTTTCATGTTATTTAACATAGTTATAATATTTTATTTTTATTAAATTATTTCATAAAATATTGGACATTTTACAAAGTTGGATCTTAATTTTTCTTGATTTAAAGAATATGTGAATAATGATAATGTATATCTCTTCCAATGTTGTAAGGCTCAACCATGATTAATTCTAAAAGCAAAGCAACAAATATTTCTAATGATTAATTATTTCCAATCTTCATTTGGATACTAGTCTACAACGGTTGGATTTTTATCAAATTTTCCCACTTCTTCACTGTACTCAACCTATGAATTGAATATCATAATTCGTCGGAGTGGTATTAGATTGAAATTGCATTATCATATATTTATATGTCAATATCATTCAATACTTGTGATATTTCTCCACTAGTATAAATATAAGGCATATGCCTTATAAGCTCATCACACATTGGATTTAGCCCATAAGCGTTAGCATTTTGTTGAAACTTGCAGGTGAAATTGCAGGCTACCACCATAAGCTTCATTTGAATCCAAATACATGATTGTTTTTTCTCCACCAGATTAAAATTGACATTTACAAGGCATGTGTGTTGTGTGTGCCCTATATTATGACAATGGCTGCAAAGTCTATGCGTTTTCTCCTTTGGTGCCCCTCTTGCAATTATGACTTTTGGGTCCTTAACTCATATAAGATGTGTCTTGCTTAGACTTTCATCCTTTTCTTTTACATATTTTCCCCTTTAATGTAGAGGCATCATCTTGTAGCATAATTTGTTGCTTTGAACCAACAGTCCATCATTGTGGAATGCAACCATTTGGGATTTACTTCATATTCGCATATTTCATTACTGCTACCATGTGACGTCATGGGAAGCCCACTGACTCTAACTTTATGCAGCAACAATGCATCATTTCATGAGCATCATGCTTAGCCACTATAAACCATATGTTCTCACATTCAATTTTTTTTAACCCTGTTAGGAAATCAAGGACATACCTTAGAGATGCTGAAGCGTAGGAATCTGTTGCTCGGTAATTGCTCATATATTGTTGAACTGGGTTGACGGTGGCTACTAGAGTCATCATACAACATCACCCCCAAACCCAATCCCTAAGTGATGATAGGATTAACGTGATAGAGAAAGGGGAGACAGAGCCGGCCAGATTCACCCACACTTGCTGCTCTTAATCAGCTCCTTCTTATTCAGTTCCAAGAATTGTAACTGACAGGTGATTATTATGAACAATTAATACATAATTAATCACCTACTTGATGTGAGTATCAATGTAACCGTTACACTCGGTCAACAGCTCCCCTTTGGTCACATAAACCATATGTTACACTTTTGTCCCCCAACTAATCTCTTTACACCTCATACTGGGAGTGGCACGTGTAACCAGAAAGTAAGCAATAATGTTATATTAAGTCACCATCTAACTAATATAACACTTTCACAAAATACGATACCCCAAATCATCCTCAACATCACCAGTAGCATACATAGTCCATTTATGCTATATGCTATATCATATTATTATATACTCGATATAATCATCCGGGCTAATATGGTGATGATGGATAGATTTTTCCTTAAACACCCATGAAATTCTATCTCAGCTTAACTGTAAAGCGTTCTCGCTGAATCGTATACATCATGGCCCTTAAGAAATACATTAAGGTAGCATTATCAAGCTTTTACTTCATATCATAACCTTAAGTTAAAGGGCCATTATCCATAGGATCACATAGTGACAAGAGATAGGGAAATCAATTGTCACTCCATGTATGGGTCGACTTATAAGCACACTCAGTATGAAATATGTGTCATGGCATAACGCCTACTCAGCTGGGTATGTCACTCTTTATGCCATGTGAATCATCATTCTAGATTTTTCACCAAAAAATCTAACCTAAGCCACTAGATCAACATACTAAATGTTAATGTTGACACTCAAGATTCGGCTTTTGAGACTTCAATATGAAATTTTATTTCATACTCAACTCCCTCAAGTCTCATCTTAGACTTACTAAGGCGACTATATTCATTTTACTTATACACTTCTAGTGTGGGTAATTAATATTGCATACCTAGTACCAATATAATTCAGTCTCATCTTACCCACTACTCAAGTGTCAAGGCGATTGCCTATGTAACTAGGCCATATTTTAATATGCCTAACATGCAATAATAAAGCATGAGCATTTTTCTCATTTACAAAAAGGAACATGTCCATCACAAGATACTTCTAAGCACTAAACCTTATGAATTCCTAAACTCAATAAATGAGCTTTGAATGTATCACTAACAATAGGTTTACTCAAGGGAACATACTCACCTTTTTAGTATATATATACCTAACGGCAATGCTTTTTATCTCTATAGCTGATATTGTTGTGTAGTGTTGCTTCTTACTGCACCATGACATGGCTCTCCTAACCAGGCTGAAGGCATGTCCTGAGGTTGACCTAGACTCATATGGGCCACCACCCCAATTGACATTTTGAGGATCCTCTCAACTTGAGGTCTCCTTCTTGATAGCAAAAGACTAAGTTAGCAACACCATGAAGGCAACGCTTGATTCTCTTGACGGCTTCCTAATCAGCAAGTCTTAGATTACTTTGATAACGACTTACCAAACTAACCACAAAGCAATGTCATGCCATGTACATGATATGACTTATATTAAGCTTCCCATGACACTAGCGTTCGGGACATTGGTCATTATCTCCATCTTATCATCTGTTTTAGGGCATTGATCATGACTCAAGGTTAGACCCTTCTCAACTACAGTGTCTACGGGTTTGGAATTAAATATCCGAAATCATTCCAAAACCTTTTTAATGTATGTGTCTTGGGACGGTTTTGGATTATTTTCACTCGTAGGACATACTTAGCTTCACTCATGTCCTTTGTCTCCAAGATACAGAATAACTACTTCTTAATAACTTCAATTATCTCCAAGTTGTTCCCACCCAACAGTATGTCATCAATGTACAAGTTAAGAAACATGATCCACTATGTTGATCTTTTGACATACACAATGGTCTTCTGAAACCATAGATAAGCCAAAGTAAGTTTTGGTTTTATGGATTCTAAAGTACCAAGAACTGAAAGATTGCTTAAGATCATATATGGACCTTTCGAGATGACACACATTATCCTGTTGTCCATTTAACACTTAACCAATTGGTTAGTCCATACAAATCTCTTCTTCAAGATTACCATTTAGGAAAGCAGTCTTTACATCCATTTCGAACAACTCAAAATCCAAATGGGCGACCAAGGGTAGGAGTAGCCAAGCCTGAACTTATTGATCAAACCATCTGCCTGATGTTTTATCTTGAAAAACTCATTTGTTTTTTATAGGCTTGCATCGGGGTGGAGGATCAATGAGTTCTCAATCTTTTTCTTGCTATTGAGTCCATCTCATCGCTCATGGTATTCATCCACTCCTTGTGATTTGGTGAATCAATCACCTCTTGATAGGAATTAGGATCCTCAACTCCCAAGGAAGTGCATAGAAAAACATTCTCTTCCATGCCCACTCCTTTAGATCCCGGGACCTTCATTATTTGTCTGTCTAGTTGAGAAGTCCCTCCCCCTTTATCTACGAGATATGGGACCAAGAATCCCTCCCCCTTTCTCTAAGAGGCATGGAACCCTGAACACAGAGAGAAAATTACTCTCACTATCCATTAGAGGCGGGATCCTGAACATGTGGACTAACTGCATGTTCAGGAATGAGAGATTGAGGATAAACCTCATTCTCAAGCTAATTCTCATCAACATTTAGAGATTGAGGATGGATCTCATTCTCCTTAACAGACAAACCTTCACCATTCCTGTCAAACAAAGAACGTGTGTCATCCTCGGTGACTTAGTAAGAATTCAAATCCTTCCCTTTACCGAGAGATGGTTGAAGGTCATGTTGTAACTCATACAAATTGAGGTCCTTTTTAAATTTCACCAAAACGTTGCGAACTTATCCTTAAGTAATCAACATTATGGGAATTCATTTCACGAAGAAGATATTTGCGACTTTGATTGCCTCGAAGAGTTCTAATATATCATTCCAATTGAGTCCTACTTCCGCTATAAGTTATATGAACACATCAAGTACCTAACAGCGATGAGATAATAAGTGCACATACCTACATCATGAATAATATATCACTTCATGATATGCTTTTCACATTCATGGCCGGCAGATGTCTGGAGTGAACGAACACTAAGGGATTTGATGCCTTCGAAACCTTACAAAAAGATTTCATATTACTTTACTAGCTAGACGCAACTCACATCTTGCAACTTAAGCCTAGTGAGTTGGCTTTAAAAGACCATCTTTAACTAGTTTGTTAACTCTACCTTGACCCTCATGGTCGAGGCGAGCATGCCTAAAACAAAGAGTCGAAAATGAGGCAAAGATGGAAGATGTCTTATTTCATCCAAAACATTGAAAACACCTTTCAACGTGACATGGCCAAACAAATTGCCATTGTATATGATATCTAAGACATTTAGACGAAAATTAAAGAGAACTAATCTCATAAACAAAAAACACAAGGGAACATCGCACCACAGGTGCATAGAGAGCATCATGAAGAAGACGTAGTCCCTTCATGGAGGTTCAAATAATATGTCCTTAATTCAAGGACATCTTCTTCATCGTCGTTACCTAAAATGATAATTTGTGAACCTACCAGGTAGCGATGAAAGCTCACAAAATCAACCCAATCCTGAACTATGTGCTTGGTTACTTCCATCTATAATCCACTAAGGATCATAATTGACAACTAATACTTAGGAGCACACATATTATCTAGGAGCAACTGTAGAAAAAGGTACCTCAATAGGCTCAGGACAATCCCAAGCACAGGGTCCCTTATTTCCACAGTTATAACACTTCACACGTGCTATCCGCATCTCTTTATTTCCTTTTGCGATACCAACCATAGTTCTGGAACTTTATGAGGAAATAAATTTGGACGAACCTGATACTAAGCTAATCCCATGTGTACTCAACAATGGGATAACTTTCAATTCCCTCACTAGATCGTCATTAATGGAATGTAACAAAGTACATCAAGTTGATTGACCCATTCTCGAATCATTTTTTGTATGCCTTTAAGTTTCCTCGATACTACTCACTAGCAGTACCATCTTTGCCATTCTAGGAGACATAAAACTTGACGAGTGTCCTAACACTCCGCGCTAGTTCAGAAGAAACTGAATCTTCTTACACTTAGTGTCATAGTTAGCGCTATCAAGCTATTCATTGGTAAACAAATTACCAACCATATTTTAATTATCATATCTATAAGTATATATTTTAAAATTTGGACATTAGGCATATTTTCAAATATTTAAATCATCAAAATCATTCATGTTGCCTAATCGAAAATTCCGCTAAGCTTATAATCATCACATACAAACACGAATTAGAAGTTTTTATAATTTAATTATCACATTTTTCCATAAAACAAAATTTTTGGAGAGCATTATGGTTAAACTAATTAACATATCAAAAATATCACAAAGTTATTCAACTTTGTTATGTAAACCAAATTTACATGAGGTTATCTCATTATATAAAACAAATTTATATAACCACTAATATATCATTTAAAACTCTATCAATTACATATCAACCATAAAATTCATATTATTAAACGTATTTATATAATAAAATGAATCTTTATTGCGAAACATATTCAAATAATAACATGTTACAAAAGAAATTTATTAAAGCCCAAGGAGCATTATATAAAACATATTTACAAAATCATAGATCACATAAAGCTTATTCAAATATCACTCGCAAATTATAAAACACATTCATAATTTTATAAAGTTAGATTTTATAAAACAAATTCATAAAATACTGCTAAATTACATAATAATTGGAAACATGAAACAAATTCATATTTATTAATGTGGGTAAGGAAAAAAAAGGCTAAAACCAACTAGGAATTTAT
>NCQV01108610.1:5958-17928 GCA_002740545.1 Lophocereus schottii | reverse complement strand
GTTGAAGGAGAAGTCACTCCATGTAAGCTTCCCAAGTATGGCACCCAATATTAGCACCACAACTGGGGCAATGACAAGATAAAACCCATGGCTCACTAGATAAAGGTAGCCAAGCTTCACATATTTAAGGTTCACTGAGTTAAGAAAGCTTGGCAGGCCTCGTCGAACCCTAATGGAGAAATTAGGGGATCCTGCATAGGGACCAGTATGCTGAACTCCCCTTTCAACAATCTCTGTTGAGAGATTTTCCGTCTTCATTGACATATTTTATCATATACACATATATTAGCTGGACTGAATGGTGCATTTTTATGCGCATGAAGAATGTAACTTATAATACTTGCATGTAGAGAGGTTGCGTAACTGATTGAGCAAGTTTTACATTGCCAAATGAAAGCAGCAAGTGGCATGTTTGGATTACATGAAGTTGAAGTCAGCTCAAAGAAGGGTTAAAATAGAGTAAGGTAATGACGTTTGAGGACTAAACACACAGCAAAAGAAAGGGCGATGGAAGTTGGCCTCAAAGGCGGCCTCATATGCATGAAGCGTAAAAAAAGGAGGTTTTTAGGACACATTTTAATGGTGGAGAATCATTCACGATGGTTTAACTTTAACCACCATTGGTCAGTATTTTTTCATAAGAAAAACATGGGCGGATCCTGTTATAGCTAGGGATGTCCCTCCCCCAAAAAAAAAAAAAATTTATTTAAAAAGTGGGTAATTTAGTAACAATATTGATTACTGGACATCCCTAAAAAAAAAAAAATAGTATATATTAGTAACGATGTTAATTTATGGACACTCCTATTCCAAATATCTGGATCTGCCACTGAAGAAAAATATCATTTCTTCTATTCCTTCTCGTTTCACCCCATCCTTCTTACTCCTTCCCATTTTTTCCTGTCCTCCTGATTGTTTTCTATCCTATACCCATTCCTGCCCAACGAAAAGAACAGAGCGGGAATGTGAAGAAAGCCTCTGTGATGTGACACATATTTAGAAACACTTCTTGCCACTTGAAACAGCTCTGGGCTTTTAGCATTGCTAGAATCTGTCAGCCAACAATTACAAAGTAAGTCATTTAGTTAGGGGTACACGACAGTGAAAGGAAGAGTTTTGCACCCACTCTACAAAACAGATTTGCAAGGGGACTTTCACAATTCACACTAAAATTCTACAAAATGCATTAAACACCCGTGTAACCATAGCTCTCATATCTTTGGTGAAGCTCGAATGGGGACTAGGGGAGCACAAACGTCTGTTGTTTTTTAGGAGGGTGGGGGATTACAATTCCACAGTGCGTTAGGCTGCTTGTAACATTCTGTACACAACTGCATTTTGTTTTCTATTAAATTGACAAAATTATGAATAACACAATGGGCTATATTCCTCAAAGAGGATTCTTGAAAAAAAAGTTTTTCTATTGATCAAAATTCTACAAAATTCCGTATCAATAACGAAAATGCTCAAGTACAATGTGCCACCTGACACAGATACATAGACATTGATCAGTTAATCTTAGGCTTTGCTCTCCTCGGTCTTAGAACAAGCCAGAGGATAAGCAAGACAAACAAGAAAGCAGGAATCGTTGTCATGTCAAACTCCACCTCCACCTTCCTGTCTTTTGTGCAGTTAATCGAGTGTAGGACAGCTATGGTTGTGTTCACCTGCTGTGCAAAGCTACAAGCATTGAAATTTTACGTCAAATTAGTCTCTTGCACAACTTTAATAAGCTACATGAAATTACAGGCAAACATGAAGGGCAGAAAGAAGACACTTTTGGGCAACTTTTTGCACTTCAGATTATAAGACGACGACAACAACAACAACAACAACTCCCAGTGTGGGTCCCGCTTTCGCGGGGTCTGGGGAGACCCAGCTGTAGGCAACCTTACCTCTACCAGTATACTTCAGATTATAAGACACTGAAACAATATCAGCTCACTGAACTGTCCCCTGATTCTTTGTCAATGCAACTAGTACAAAGTTAACATTTGAATATATGTGACAGCCCTTCTAACCATGTGGAAAAGAAGCAAAAGTGTATTGAATACAGAACTCTATGTTTGTCAGAGAAACCATACAGCCAGAACAGCAATAAAAATGTAGCATTGAAGCCACTCTTTTTCATTCAAAAATCCTCCCCCAATGCCTTACCTTCTGGATGCATCATCCAAGGCATACAGCAACCTTAAGGCATCAACATAACGCAACTCCCCAGAAATCGTAGCTATCTGAACACATTTGAATACCACAAAGAGTTACTCTCAAGCCCAAGTTGGACAAAGAAATGGAGAGAGAATTTCAGTCACTCACTCTTTTCCACAGGCCAACCACCAAATTATACTTGTTCACTAGGTCACGCTCCTGGGACTGGAAAAGCTTAAATGATTTTTGAGCTGCTTGAGTCAAGTGCCACAACATAGAATCTTCCATCAGACAACAACAACACATAGACAGCGAAGAAGATGTCACTCTCTGCTAGGCCACACAGTTGCATTTCTCAGCCTGGTTTGCCAATCCTTGTGGTCAACATAATCAATTAGTCCTCACTCCTCGGTGCTTTTAAAAATTTACTTTTTCTCAGAAAGGTAATAGCATAAACAAACTTATAGTTCATAGAGCTTCAGAACTTTGCACAACTACTTTAGAAAGTAACGACCATGAGCTCATACTAAGCATAAACCCATAGAACATCAGAATCCTAAATAAACCCTGAAGCTCACACACTAAGAGAAGTAGATAAACAACAGAGCAACTCCTAGAAAACTGTATTCAATTCAGAGACCTCTGTCACATTGCCTGTTAACAACATAAGAAACGGTGCTTTGCCCAAAATACAGGAAAAGTTAATATTCAGCTAATATGCACAGCGATACTGTTATACGAGTCAAACCACATGAAAAAGGGGAAGGGCGCGAGGGAGGGAACTAGAAGAAGTCCAAGGCAACCTACAGCAGTCCAGAGGACTCCCATTTACTGAACTTACACCAGTAAGCTCATCTCACAATTTTGCAACTGCACCCTTTTACAAGGACCGCCCTGAGAATCTGACTGGGTTATTTGAGATTTATTTGAGTTGGTCCCCAAGACCTTTAATGATAAGTTCGCAGCAAAGTATCTTCCTAGATTTATGACACAAGATTGAGACCAATTAATAATTCAAGTTCCAATCTTTTTTCCAGAATAATCATCAAAGTTGTCAAATGGACTCAAACCAGAGAGACAACAAAATGGCAAATTCAGAGCTATTTAATGTAGCAATAATTGGTAGGAGAACAAGTGGAAAGCAATGCAAAACACGCATTTATTACAGTCAGTCTGAAAAAGGGATCAAGGTAGAACTAGTTTAAAAAATCAGACGCGCTAGCATAAAGGGCACTTGGTAAAATCAGCTACAGCAAGGACTAGATTATGCAATCTTGAGCCCACAGTTTCACAAGCACATAGAAGGTTTAATGTGGCCAACGCCATAATTTATGATGTAACAGCAGATAACATATTGACACTGTCAAATTTGCAATCATGGCAAGGATACTAGTCTGCACTGAGACCAAACGGTGGACAGCTGAGTTCACAAGCTGGACAGATTCTTCCAGGCTTGTAATAATATAGTTCCGAGCTATGGTGTCCAAGTGGAACTGGGAAATACGCCAACCTTGAGATGTGATTGAAAAGGGGTTGCAACCCACTGACCATATCCAATCCTATGCATTAGAGATACAAATTTAGAAACAGAAGATTGCAGTAACAGCTCCAGAAATGTAACATGCAATCTAAAGCAATAGATAACTCCGAATTG
Source organism: Lophocereus schottii (assembly GCA_002740545.1). Taxonomy (NCBI): domain Eukaryota; kingdom Viridiplantae; phylum Streptophyta; class Magnoliopsida; order Caryophyllales; family Cactaceae; genus Lophocereus; species Lophocereus schottii. The sequence goes on along the minus strand of NCQV01108610.1, from coordinate 14,126 downwards.
TATAGGAAGGCAAAAGGTAACAAAGGACAATACAACAAACTAATATCGTATATTTTTATTTCAACAGAACGAGAATATATCAGCTATTCTTCTTCCCTCAACGGATATCTCCGTCCTGCTTTATTATCCATTAGACTAAAGCACAAGGTGTAACAGGAATAATAATGACATGCAGAAGACCCCTTGTAACCAAATTTATAGAATCAATAGGGCAAAAAAAAGGAAGAAAATAACAAAGTTTTACCTCTTGCAGATGAAGAGAGTTCCATGGGCTATAAACAAACAAAAATATTTCGGCAGCAAAAAGTCATTAATCAGCATCTGCGAAGACACTCCCCAGCTAGGCATATCTACTCTTGGATGCTTTTGAAAGTATTTCAAATGTGCAAAAAAAATAATGTCTGCATCTTTTATTATTCATGTTATCCAACATTTGCGTGACATTACAATGGACAATTTGGGTTGTCCACATGCAAATACTATTCTCTTTGCAACAGATAATTATGATATAGAAAAGATTATATAAATATCCTTTTATCAATGCTTGTCAACAAATGTGTGGCATTGAGCGTAATATCATATCCAAGTCTCAAGCTAGTGTCCATGCTTCGTAGAATGGGCATCCAAAAACTCCACATAGAACAGCAACAACCGCCAGTCTGAGTTCTTCCAGTTTAGGGGTTAGGGAGGTCTGAATATATGCACGCTATCTCTACTTCCCCTAACAGCAGCAGCCAGAAAGGCTCCCTCGACGATCAAAGGTTTTCACAGATATATACTAATTTACACAACAGTAAGGAAAGGAAAGAAGTATCTCACAGCACCTACTGCTGGATGTAATCACAATTCACAACTATCCATGAGGCAAGCCAATGGGTCAGCGATCCCGACCATACTTATTGCTGGACAACTTGAAATTTAACAGAAACCCACAAGCATTATAGACAAGCAATCCCATATATGCTTAAGGTAAAAAATAGATTGCTTAATGTTACTAGCACGATAAAATAGCAATCTGCATACCTCAATAGCTGTTTCATGGGCATGACTATAGACTAGATGAAGAGGAAGCAAGCCAGCTAAATGTTCAGCGGCAGCAGCAACAGCAGCTTTTACGGGCCTCCTGAAACAATAAGAAGCAATTGAAAATGATGGCAAGTAATTAAGCACTAGAAAACATAAGAGTCTGATGTAAATATGTGATAGTGAGACATATATTTCAACTGCAATGATCTTCATCTACCTCATTTCGCACACCACCATGTCAGGTACACATCAAAGCAACAAGTCTAATCATGCCAGAAGAAGAAAGAGAAACCAGCACAGAACACGTAGAAGGAAAGAAACATCCACCATCATAGCATTTTCAGGCACCATTACTATTAAATGTCAGTTCAAATTTCTACTGGTGCAATGAAAGGATTCTTGCCATGCTGGTGATACTTGTAAGGAAAGAGGTAGGCGAATGCTCAAGCCCAAAACAGAAGCTGGACTGTGTCAGACGTTTTCTGCATTTGATTGACTGTTCATATTGGAAACTCCTTGGCTATTTCCTAGACGCTCAGTCTCAAATGCCCCAGTGAAGGCAAGTAGGCAACAACCTTGTGTTCTCAGTTATTTGGTAGGAAAGAAATAAGAGGGTTTTTGAGGAGGTTGAATTGCCATGCCAAGCCACATAAGGTTCACGCAACTCCAAATTTCAGCCCCAGCCCCAATCATGCCACCATGGTTTAGGTTTCGCCACCATCTTCCATGGATTGTACTACCAGAAGCAAGTGGGCAATCTTATATACTGGTCACAACAGAACCTATTTGCATCAATCCAACTCAATTGAGAAGGCTGCTGATTGAGATCACAGCATATTCCCCAGTGTGACGAAATCCTGATAAGGGCGAGGCCAACTAATTGAGGCTGACTGATTGAGGCCAGAAAGGAATGCTCAGTTTTGTCTTACATATTGGGCCTGGCTCAGAGCCAGTTTTGAGGAGGGAAGAAATTAACTTGGCCTGTCTAGAATGCATAGGTATAGACTCCATTACAGATATGAGGCACATATTCATCAGCACACGCTCAATTTGATGGACTCTCTGCAAATACTGGCCATATAATTAAGGATCTTCGGGACAAAATCAAGTTGGTTCAACAGGGACTTGACTCTTCCACTTAGATTGGGCAAGAACGTTTAGGTCAAGTGGCACAATTAACTGTTAAAATTTTTCATTTTTTTAAATATTCAAGCTGAGGACACCTACAAATTGGCTTTCACTGGCACAGTCCTGATATATTTACCTCAAATCCAAAAGCAGTGACCGCCCATTACACTGCAAATAGCTTTCCCAGGATGAGGACTCTGACTGAACAACAATGATCATATCAGAAAGTGCTTTTGCCTGATACTGCTTGTCAACAAGTAATGTGCCACCATGGATAAACCAGAAAATGGGAATCTCCAGCATTGACCTGCTATTAGCTTGCTGTCCTGCATTGCAAATACATCCCAAGGGGGAACATCATTCATAGTATTTCACCAACAGAAAGAGCTACGTGTAAAGTGTTGTCAAGTCGGTTGCAATTTGTAAATAAGACCAATACCAGTACTGCTTATTAGCTATTTAAAGATCAGTGAGAATATGCCACAATCTTCACGAAAGGTCAAAGAGCAAAACTGATTGTAGTTTATGATTAATCATTAATCTCCAGAAAATGCAATTTGGGTAAGAAGAAGGTTAGTGGGCCAAATAGGCAGTGCCTATCATAAGTAATAGTCGGCATTTCAAGATCAGATCAATTTCATGGACAAAAATGCCTTCAAATTATCATTTTTACCCCCAATCTATCACCAAGTTATCGCCCCTCCCCAAATGCCACAATGTTTAGTATTTCGGAAAAATATGCCATTAACTTATTTGTTTGTTTTTCCAGCATGCTACTGAGTTATCAGGGGTTTTTTCCATCGGGAATAACAATTTGCGCAGTCCTTTGGTGGCATATTAAAAAAAGATCCTAGACAACAACAAGAAGGATAGTAACTGCTCAGTGGCAGTTTGGAAAAAAGTTGGCTACTTGTTGGCATTTTTTTTCATGGACTTAGATAAAAAAGATTTCACCTACTTGGTGTTCAGGAAAGACTTCCTTTTTGAGCAAGAACGTGGTTTGACACACATTTGTTATGGCGCTTGCGTGGTTCCAATCTTAATAAAGCAGGATCCGCGCATAAACTATTCTACACATCATCAGCCACTTTACAAGTCAAAACCACGAAAATGTTGGACGAAGATCACCTTTCAGAGTGCTATGATCACTGACTCTCTGCAATTGACGCTGAATAATGGAGGAATCCAGATAATTTGAGATAGTCTTCTTGTATGTTCCATTGACCAGCAACATTGGTACAGCTGCTGCTCGTCGAGCCACTGAGAAAGCCATTGCCAAAGCAGGATCATCGGCAAGTGCTAACCTACAGGAACGACAATTATATGAATAAATTCCGCCTTTCTAGCATAGTCTGAAAACGAAAATGGAATCGATCAATATAGATTTGTTTAGGTGGAGTAGAACTTGGAGAAGACCAAACTGGCTGGTCAACTGGTCAAAAGTCAAAACTGGCATTTGCCGAGTTGGGTTAGTTACTGGCAATTATCTAGAATCAGTCAATCCAAGCTGGACCAAACATTACTTTGGTCCCTGTCCAGACAAAGTCAAACAGTTTAACCAAGTTGTGTTCATCCATTTCTCAACACTCTGAACAGGCTCCATACTATCAATTGCAATTGAGTACACACACCAGCTCAACCCTGATGCAATACAATCCATTCGACTTTCTCTTTCCTTTTGTTGGCTGACCATAAATCTAAAGAAAAAGGTAGAATACTAGAAATCTTGACCAGGAAATTTCAACAGGTGGAACCGCCCCTTGGTCCACACCCACCAAAACTTCTGCATCAGTATCCAAGTCAATAATACAACATTACAAGCCTATCAACGGAGGAGTAGATTTTTTTTTTTTGGGGGGGGGGATCCCTTACATGTGCTGGCTGAACATCACTTTCTGAGAGGGCAACAACAAAGCTGATAATCCATCCATTAGAGCCCTTAGATCCACAGGCAGATGCTTAATATTCTTGACTTTCTGCAACAACAATAATAACATCATTCCTGCAACCTGATTTTCTGCAAGAATGATGATAATATGCAATTTCCAGTGGTACTGGACACTGGCATCGAGAACAGACAAGGTCATTTTCGCAAAACACCAGTTTTGGAAATATATGGATGAATAGAATCAATAGATTAACAGACCGATAAACATGTTCAAGAAAATGTTGGTAGCAAACAGACAAGGGATAAACTAGACACACATACTTTCTATACAGTTCCACACACACATAAACACATGCAAACACACAAGTATGCACACACAAAGAGAAAGTCAGAGATGGCGAAGTATTGAGGGAGAAGGACGACAGCATCATACATCCTGTGTTATGAAATATAGTTGATATGATATCTGCTCATAGAAATGAAATGCTCCATCAGCCACAGAAGGGGCTATAACATGCCTCATAGAACCCCATAAGGTTGAACCCAAATGCGACAGGAAGTTATCCCTCGCAACAGTGTAATTTTGGAACTCCTGCAGCAGCAGCAACATCAAGTCGAATACACATCAGCAATAAATACTTTGCAGCAGTGATTCTGAAAAAAACAATTAATGTCAAGCAGCTGGACTTCCATTTCTGCAAGGTTTCATATAAATAAAGAGGGGGACGAGGACCTCAATTGTATCACTGAACAGATTCCAGCTTTCCATCCGCCTTAATGCATCTACTGCCTTTCTCCTATGATTTTCATCATATACATCACCTTCCATAGACTGGAGCTCATTGTTCAATTCCCGCATTCTTTCATCAAGTTCTGAAATACCACTTCCAGTTGCATCAATTGATAAATTCTTTCACAGACAAGAGTCACAGAATTATTTCCACCCCAAGTAGAAAGGGAGACGGTCAGAGTATGAGGCTGAAACATAAACGATGCAATAAAAAGAGCTACAGGAGTTCCAGCAGCCAAACCGGGCCATGATGCTATTGAAGGGCAAGAATAGTTGGAACCAATTTTTGGCCAGAGACCATTGGCAAGGAAAATAAATGCTATAAACAGAAAGCACTCTATAACAAATTACCTTCACAAAGGGCAAGCTTGACCTTCCTCCCTTTGCAATGTTTAAAAGCAAAAAGCTCATAAATATCAATTTCTGCCAAAAGGATGTCAATAGCTTCATGTTCTCTCTGCAAGATACAAACAGTTATGACTGAGAAGACCAAAACCAAAAGAAAAGCATCCAGTTTTGCACAAAGAAATGTGCCACTACGTAGCAAAGACTTGCTGACAAAATTAACCGATCAGAACAAGAATAAAGCCGTCCAGCATGAAAGCACATGAAAATCCCAACCTCCTACTGATATGCATGTAGTACATGAAAAACACTAATTTATTATCAGAACCATCAAACTTAATTCATTATCAGAAAGATGCTTACATCCCCAAAAACAGCAAACCTCTCCTGAATTGCATCTTGTAAGCGATCTTCCGCTTCCTCCTCTGAAATCTCTGTACAGCACAAGGTTGAAGCAAGTTTTGAAAACAAAGAGTCTCAGAAGCATTTGGACATATATTGAGATCATTTCAAAGCAGCACCATCTGGCTCATTTGAATAGAAACATCAGCGTCGAGTACTCTGAGGATGAGGTCGGACAGTACCCAGCCAATAGAAGTGGGGGGCAGAATATTTCAGTGAGGCATTTGGATCTTTGATAAAGTATACTATTAGCTTAAAGTTATTGTATCCTTCAGAAAATACTGTTATTTTGCAAAAGATCAAAGTAGGGCGAACCTGAGTCACATTAGTTAGAAAAATAGAACAGGCCCCAACGAATCTCCCTGTTATACCCATGACCATATATCCTTTATAATCATTCATCGCCCCCGATTATTGTACCCTACATTACTCTGACTCCTCATTTTACCCTACAGTACCCGTGTCAAACTCTCGACACTGGGACGAAGGTATGACATTTGACATTTCATATCACAATAAAAAGCTGCGCAGTTTTCTTCAAATTAGCCAAGTCTGACAGACGGACATGTATCCGTATCGGACACTCGTACCCAAGTCCAAGTAACATAGATTGTACCAACCAGAAAGTGATGACATGGCTGAAGAAACCACGGCAGCTACTGATAAAACTTTTAACGGTGCCCACCAGGAGGGGAGGGGGCTTGTTTAGCATGTAAATGTTACAATACCTGCAACAGCGCCAATTGTTTTTGTTACGTTCAGCAGACTTTGCTCTGTACGAACACCTTGTCCCCCCACAGCAGGACCCCATGTAAAAGGGCCAGCACTTAAATCAACAAACACCCACCTGAAATAACGAACATTCATAGAGCTAAATAAAGAGTTAAGCTCATTATTATTGAAAAATACTCCACGGATTGGACCTGTCTTTTCCTATCCATGTATCAGTCAGACATTCAGCATGAAGGCCACTGAAGTTCCCAGTTTTTAGCTCCTTCTCCAAAACAAGCTTCAGATCTTCACTCTTTCCGTGTAAAACCTTCCAAAGGAACAATGCTCATAAGAAAAAGAATACATAGCTGATATTAAGTTCAACTTTCACCTGCTTTGTTCTCTAAAACTTTGCCCATCAAGCAAAGGACTACCTGCAATATTTTGCTCTGAATGATGTAATCTGTATCCTTTCCTTGATACATTTTCTCGATACTATTCAGAGCTTCTGAACATCTATCACACCATTCTCCCTGCACAAGCCAGATGAATGCAAAGAATTATTAAAGCTGCACAAGAGAAAACAACATGCCACATATTTGCAATCCTCAATTTTTTCCTTTTCACATCAGGTTTACCAAGGGTTCTGATTAGTGAGAGGTCCAGATCTCCCTATGTTGCAGACAGCTACACACATGGAAAGATATACCAAAAAACCAACATCTTTGGCACTAGCCCTTAGAATTTATGATCAAATTTGCATCCAGAGTATCCAGACTGTGAAATCCGCCCGAAGGCAGAGATATAATTAATACAATCTCAGATAACTAAATGGATCCTAATAGATGGCAATTCAGCTTGTCCAAGCAAATGAAAGGACACATCTTTCTTGTATTCACCAAAGATAATCCTCTTGCTAACAAAGCTTGCCTAATGCTGCATACTAAAGGCCGTTTTTCTTCAGATTTGTAGGCAACTTACAAGAAACTATTGCTCCATGCAGGATCCTGGAGTTATTTTACAATGAATATTGAGTTCTATTTACAAAGAAGAAAGAAGCTGAACTACCAAATGGGAAGCACATTTGAGGCAGATATCATGCAACATATACACACGTGAACAAAGCTTTCTAACAGAAGTCATCTTCATTTAAGGAAAAATGATAGAAGTACAAGATAGACAACACCAGCACCCCGTTTGCAGATCCCACCTGAGAGGGGTCTCAACATCTGAGGGTAAAGGATGTAGGTAGTCTTACCGTATGACTTTCATCAGTTGTTGTCCATGAAAACTTTACCATTGGGTGCCTTTGATATATAGGATTCTGAATCTTTTCAATTGCTGAAAAATAAAGTAAAATAAGCAACCCTTTTCGCCAAAGCAAAATAGAAAGATCAATTCCACCATCACATTGAACAAAACTAGCAGATTCAATGAAAGCAGAGCAAGTTTAAGAAGTAGTTCACATACCAAGGGTACTCTCTGGAATTTTCCCAGAATCACGTATTTTAGCTTGCAAACTCGTATTCTGCAATATAAGTGCTACATTATATTTAAGAGTGCCAATACAACTCCTCATCCTCAAACAAGATAATTCAGTAAACATATAAAGCAAATATATTGTATGCCAAGATTATTCCCAACAACATTCAACAGGTTACTAAGATATACAGAAGTGATCACCTGAACGTACAAACACTTAATACGCTTCACAGGGGAAAACTGATAAGAATAAAGGGGGCACCTGTTTAAGGAAGTCTATTTCTGACTCGGACAATCCTCTCCTGCAATATAATTATGAGCTCAATTAATATGGCAGGACTAGCCATAGTGCAGCTTAGCAAGGGTAGAGAATTGTTGGTTTGGGGTGGGGGGGGG
>NCQV01108600.1:14035-28368 GCA_002740545.1 Lophocereus schottii | reverse complement strand
AAGTCAGCATTTTGGAGTTGTGGAGATGACATATTCCCCACACATTCGCCTTTTTGACTGGAAGGTGCATTCTTATGCTTCAGCCACAAAATCTAATATTGCTCGTTAGGTTTTGAATTTCAACATGTCCTTTCGATTTGCAGAAGAGATAGAACTTCATATGCTTCTTCACTATCCTATAGCAATAGAGATTTGGGAGGGGTATGACTTTGATGAGTATTTTTCGGGGGAGAAGTTTCCTCCTATTGTTGAGGAATGCTAAGGAGAAACTTGACTACGACTGTTTCGGGAAGTTCTGGGTTGTTGCGTAGGGACGTCGGAATACTAGAAATTGCTTTATATTTGGGAAAGCAGAGAGGAACCTTACTATTTTGGGGAAGAGGATAGCCTCTGTTGTGAGGGTTGTAAGGAGATGAGGGACTAAATGGAGGGTGGGGTGCTGGCTTAGTCAACTAGGTAGAAGCTAGCTACTTCAGGGTTGTTCAAGCTAAACTTCAATATAACAAAGTTAGGCAAGGTGGGTGCTAAGTGGGGTTGTGTGATACAATATCACATGGGCGATGTGGTACTCATCGGTGTATAACAAGTGCAAGGTTAGGTGAGAGCCAAGTTAAAGGAAGCACGAGCTTGTTCTTTTGCTATAAAAAATATGGTATAGCATGGATAGCGAAACCTGGTGCTGGAAGGCAACTGCTTAATGTTTGGTCTCAAGGCTCCAATGCAAAGTTATCCCTAATAATTTGCTTGGCTTTTTTTTACTTATTATTATGATACTTTGCATTTTAGTGTGCTTTTGGACTTTATTTCTTAGAAACATGTAATGAGGGTGTATAATGTGGTTACCTATGCAATCACCCACTATCTATCAGCTTGGCTATCGATTATGGACAGGGGAGGCACCATATATCATCAAGAATCTAGCAAACAAGCACATGTGTTTGTTTATAGAATCGATTAATAAACTTTCTCCTATCCTTTTGTCTACAAATAAATAAATAAATAAATGAGGCCAAAATGAAAAATTACTGATAGGCCAGAGGGATCCACTTTAATAGTTCCGCAATTAATCTATATCACTGATTTAGTTTTAGAATTAAACATTGAATTAGCAAATATTAAGACTAAAGTTGAGGAGGTAAAAAAAGCAATTATTTGTAATCCATCTTTCGTTTATCGACGAAGTTAGACATAACGAAAAATCTGATTTAGATATTAGTATTCAATTTCAGCATAAATGTCCTTTCCAAAAACCTATAAAACGAAAATCTATCTCCTTTGCAAGATATAAAAATCAAAAAAGAAGTAGGAAAATCAACTGAAAAATCATCGGAACAAGGAAGAGAAAAAAATGAGAAAAAGGACGGAATATAACGGTGCAATCTAGAAGAGTTACAAAATATGTTTGATAAAAAACAAAATTCAAAAGAATTAAACAAAATTATGGGTGCAACAATAGACAAACAAGACGTGATATTTTGCTGATAACAAATACACAAATAATATCCTGTTAGAAGAAGAAATATATCAACAGATGAACCTAATTAAACTAGAAAATTTGGATGAAGTTCTTTTATGGGAAATTATGAGAAAACTAGATAAAAAAATTTAGAAAATTGATGGCTAAAAGTGAAATTAATGAAGCCGAAGGAGAGCTTAGCATAGACAAATTTGAATCTAACTTAGGTAGCAATGTAATTTCGAAACCTGAAGAGTTTGGTGAATCGCCTAGAAGAAATACCTATTTTATAAGACCTCAATATGTTCCAATAGGACAAACAACCAACTTTTCTTTTGGGTTCATCGCAAGAAAAACCACATCCTTTAAAGAGATTACTCTTATCCCAATTGAACAAACTAAAATGTGAAACATCGATGGAGCTAATGAGAGAGAATAAATTTTCGAGCATTAAAGAGGGCGATGAATAGTATCTTGAACTTGAATAGCACACGGATTGTTGGAAATTTTCTAAATTATATTGAATATCGTTTTTCTAGCATTGTAGCGGATTAATAGATTTATTAGATAATGAAGGTAAAAACGTATTAACAATGATGAAAACACCAACTACTATGTTCAATAAATTATGTAAGAAAATTGAAATTGAATTTATCGGAGCTAACTTGATTCCCAAAAAAAAAGTTAGAGAGCGGCAAAGAATGTGAGGAATCTAAAAAATTACTATTGAATTTAGTAACTATTATTGCAAAATTAGGCACAATGAAAGCAATCTTTATACGTTTTATGATAAATTACCGTATCTGGTACATTCTATAATTAATGAAAAATGCATTACATGGCTTGAAAAGCATATGTCATTGATACCATTTGCACAAGGTCTCTTATTTAAGACAATGGGTTAATGACCAATGTCTTAATCACTAAAATGAAAGAAAATGAACAAACAATTCCAGCTTTTTGGGCTACTACTTATCAATGGGAAAATAAACGTGAGAAGAGGAAAAAGAAAATTTATAAGAAAAAGAGCTTTAACAAGCAAATGGGAAGAGAATACAAAAGAAAATATTGTAACAAGTCAAGCTTCAAAAGACGAAGATTTTTTAGAAAAGATGCTTTGTCCTTTATGAAAAAAAAAAATATAGTTGCAAGTAGACCTGCCAAAAATTGACCCGACCTGAACCCGCCCAAAAGTTTTGGATTTTGAATACGATTTTCTCGACTTAAATTCGAAATAAACCGAACCTAAAAAACCCTTAAATTTTTGGGTCAAACCCGACCCGAACTTGAAACCGCCCGTTCGACCCGAATATTATGTACTTACTTTTTATTTTCTTTAATTTTTTTCCTCTTAACAATAATAGGTTTTTGTTATAACGAATCATTTATACAGACATTATACAATTATCACATCCCTTCCCAAATTCGACATTGGTTCCCATTTTTACCCATAAAACAACATCGTATACACCTTATAAATGGTGCAATTTTAGAAAATGGCCCTGAAACAACTTTAATATTAAGAAAAACAATTTAGAATTAGACAAGTATTGAAAATGTGCGAGACATACCATTATATTCTTGGTAAAATGAATACGTCTCATCGCATTTTAAATAAGATCATTCTATAATAACCTAAAATTTTGATTTTATAATTAATAAATAATTATAATATCTTGCGCATATATAATATTCTTTCGTTTGGATTCCTTTTAATTAGTCTCGAATCTGATGCAATATTGGGAATGGACCAACTTATATTTGTGTTAGAATCGACGTACTAATAAAGCATGTCTGATTAGGTAATGCTAGGTTGATTAACAAAACATCAAATTGTTAAACGGGTTATTGACAGGTCGAATCACTCCGACTCATTGACATGCTTTAGATGAGCCGACTCATGAATGACCCGATCAATTATTAATATTTTTAATATACAGGCCAACTTATCCAAACGTGACTCTGTCCACCTGCACATGAATTTCATAGATCATGTTCAAAAGTTTGGATATTTTTTATATTCTTTAAAGAAATTACAATTACAATACTTTTTCATTAAATACAGACAATTTTAAGTAATAAATACGCCAAATTTTTGATTTCGATAAAAAAATAAATAATTCACTAAAAAGGGGCTTCAAACCTGTTGGGTTGATCCGAAACCCGTAAAACCGAAATATGCCCCCTGTATTTTATCTGAACTCGAAATACATCCGACCCGTATTTTACCTAAACCTGAATACACCCGACCCATATTTGATCCGCCCACCCAAATTAACAGGTCTAGTTGCAAGTGTCGGACGTGTGGAGAAGTAAGTCATTATGCAAACGAATACAAAAATAGGAAGAACAACAAGTTTATTGAAACACTAGGTAGTTGAGACTATTTTAAGCTCAGCGATAAAGAAGCACTAGACCTGGCCCTAAAAAACAAAAAAGGAATTGTTGAGATAGTAATGGAAGACAAATGTGAAGAAAGTGATTATGAAAAACCTACTCATACGATGGAAACTAGCTTAATTAGGCTTAGCAACCTTTAAGAGAAAAATTTATAGTAAATAATGAGAATAAAGACATCAAAGGAGATTGGATCCTTCGTATGGTATAGAAAGATATGATCTATAAAAAATTTATGTTTCAATTAAAGAGTGAATATGTATGCGAAATGATGGAAGGGGATTTAGAGATAAAATATTGTGAATTTGATGTGGAATAAGTTAATCACATTAATTGGAAAAATATCCTTAACCATAACAAGAATAGAAACTGCAGGTATATCCATGTTGAAAGTGTCCATGTTCAAATTACATCATTATAGTATTATGGCAAAGATATGAATATTTATGTTTTGCTTTGTAATATTAACCATACAAAATTTAATAATCAAATTATCATAGGGATCAGGACTAATTTCTATAATGGTTTAATAGGATTTAATGGTCGACTTGGATATCATATGAGCCTTTAACATGAATTTGCCAAAAACTTCATGTGTTCTTAAGATAAAATAGTTGGGATAGATATAAAAAGAGGCAGTTCACCCTATGAATATTCTAAAAAAAAATTACAAGTTAGATAATACTATAGACTCAAAGACTAAGGTCATAATGATAGAGGCAGAAAAATTTGAAAGTTGTACTCTAATGCAAAAAATTCAAAGGATAAAATCTAATCCGCAGGAGATAAAATTGATAACCTATATCTAGCTTTGCCAATCGCACAAAAGTCACTAACAAAATATAATTAAAATTGATGAGAATGAAACAATTATCATTAAAGCCCAACTATTAAGAAATATGAGTACAAGATAAGAACAAGGAGAAGGATTTTCAACAACTAAAGAAGAGTTTAAACAAAATAATGCAATTAGTGTAACTAGTGAAATGAATAGAATGAGTTTTAAGCTCGCATGACACAGTGTAAGCCGAAAGTATGAGTTTAGATAGAAAAGTCATTAAATACAAAACAAGGACTGTAAGTGAGCCAATTTATGACGATGACTTTGTCAAAATATTACTATGGAGATATGCTATGAAGTCACTAATGCTAATAGACATGAAATTGTATGCTTACATCGATAGTGGTTATTCTGCTTCTTTTGGGGAAAAAAATATCTATTTTTCTTATGGAAATGCGCAAAAATCACTTACAGGTAAGAATAGCCGATAGTAGCATAATGAGCTACAATGACGTCATAGAAGGATTATCCATCGAAGTTGAACAAGTCCAATGCATTATACTAGTTCAATGAGCTATTGATCAACTCTCACATGATACGCTTATTGGAAATAATTATCAAAAGCTAGATTCTCAATGCACACATACTATAAACCAAATCATATTCACAATAAATGATCGTCTGGTTCCTATTGATAAATTAAATAAAGTATACACTTATCAGAAGACTGAGTTTACATACAACTTGCGTGGTGAGGAGAAATCTCGGTACAGCGTGAAGTAGTACTAATAATTTCACTACTTAAGTTATCTATTAAGAGCATATTATTGAACAACAAGAAACATTATGTAAAGAACTCTAACTCTGATAATCCTTTTAAATTGTAGGACAAATATAGATATTTGCAAAGATTACTTTGTTAAATCCTAACACTATTATCCAAGTTAAGAAAATGTTTTATACACATCAAGATATCTAAGAACTTGAGCAGTAAGTCAAAATTTATGGATAGAGGGTTAATCACAAATAGGAAGATGCCTCACATTAGTCATGCTTTCATGATAAGAAATCATACTGAAGAAAAAAGAGGAAAAGTTAGAATGGTGATCAATTACAAGAAGCTTAATAATAATATTGTCATTGATGGTTTTTATATTTCTAACAAAACAGTTTTTCAATAGAATTCAAAAAGTTTCTTGGTTCTCAAAAATGGATTGTAAAATTGGATATTAGCAATATAAAAATGGATGAAGAAAGCAATTCTTTAACTATTTTTAGTGCTTCTTAAGGACATTAGAAGTGGATAGTAATGACATTTGATCTTAAAAATGCTCTTTAAATATTCCAAAGAATAACGTATAACATCTTCAAAGATCTTAATCATAGTTGTCTAGTTTACGTCAATGATATTCTTGTCTTTTCAAAGACTATGAAGCAACACAAAGATGACGTTCTAACAGTTACCCAAAGATGCATTGATCATGATGTTATCCATGGTAAGGAACAAGTACATTTATGCTAAACAAAAAATAGAGTTTTTAGATTTAGAAATAAAAGATAGATAAATCACTCTACAAAAATATATTTTAGAAAAAATAGAAAATTTTTCTTAGAAGATTGAAGATAGGAAGCAATTAGAAAGATTTCTTGGATGTCTTACCTATACTTCACATTTTATTAAAGATTTACCTAAATTAATTAAATTGTTACAGCAGATGCTCAAGAGAGAAGTAAATTACACATGGACTCCTAGCTATTCAAAAATTGTCAAAACTTCAAAAAGATGTGTAAAAATATTTATGTTCTAAATTTTTCTAATGAAGGAGATAACTTAATTCTTGAGACAAACTCCAACAATGAGCACTGAAGTGCAGTAGTCAAAATCAAAAAAGGAGAAAAACTCTACAAATAATGCAGTACAATGATTTTTTTATCACCAAAGGAAGAGTTTTATTCAATTAAAGTCAAGAAAGGAACATCAATCCTCAAGAGCCAAATTAAAAATACAATCTAGTCCATGTAAGCATTTTTTGGTTTGCTCCACCCTTGTCCGTTGCATCAACCTTTTGGAAATCATGGGTAAACTTCAGAGCTTGAATCCACACTTTGGTGTCCATAGAGAAGCCTTCTTCAAAAAGATACTTATTGCAAGTGTTCCACACACTCCACGTTATGACAACAAAGTCAACCCATTGATCTTCTGTGAGTTGTTCCTTTGTGAGAAAGAATACATCCCAGACTGTGTCAGCCAAAAGTGATGCCACTAGTGCACTGAATTGAGTTTCCCCCTAAAGGGCTCTCGTTAATGAGCAATGGTAGAGTGCATGAACATCCATTTCTACAAATGGATCACACACGCTACACCTGATAGCAAAATTCGAAATCCTCCTCGCCTAATGTTCATAGTAGGTAATGCACATGAATGCATCTCCATGCAAGTAACTTGATTCTGGGAGGTACAGTTAACCGCCACACTCTAGCTCTTTCCATCTCTAGAGTCGCCCTCTTGAGGGATATTTTGCATCTTCTTTTGTTGAATAAAGTGGTAAGCGGTTTTCAGTGAAAGCTCTCCATTTGTAGCAAAATGACAAACTATATGGTCACCTGCCCATGAGCAGCTCAAGGGAATACTTTTGATGAGCTCAACATCCACCGGTAAGAAAACCAGTTCAAGCACATCTACACGCCATTCCCCTTTATCTTTATCAATGAAATCACCCACACGTAGTAAAGAGTAGTTTGGATTAATAGCAGTAATCACCTTAGACGAACTTAGTCTTGGAATCCACTTGGACTCCCTGCTATTTAGTGCCTTCCTGAATAATCCATCTTGCACTCCATAAACTTTGCCAGAAGTAGCTTGATCGATGCCTAAGCTCTGCATCCAGTAAGGAACATTAGGGGAAGTAGATAGTCTTAAAGAGCCTACTTACCAAGGCATCCGGGTCTTGTAATGACCTCCATAATTGACGAGCTAAGAGCGCTAGATTGAAGTCTTCTAGATTTCGAAAATCCAGTCCGCCATCAAGCTTTCCTTGGCACAATTGGTCCTTGCTAATAAGATGGATTTTCTTAGAGTCCTTTGTATGGCCCCACCAAAATCGAATAAGGATTGAATCGCATTACATAGCTCCTTTGGGAACTTAAATATGCTCATTACATATGTTGGGATTGCTTGAGCCACTGCTTTTACTAGCACTTCTCGACCTGCCCAGAAGAGGTGGCGATCCATCCACCCATTTAAGCGTTTACTTATTCGATCTTTAATGGTTAAAAAAGGCTTCTTCTTAAAACAACCCACTCTAGTTGGAGGCCCTAAATATTTATCATGAGATAGCACTTCCCTGATATTGAGAGTAATCAAGATATTATCTTTAATGTTCTAAGCGGTCACTTTGCTAAACATTACATGTGCTTTATCAAAATTGATTTGCTGACCCGACGTCGCCTCGTATGTGTCTAAAATATTCTTCACCACTTCGGCCTGTTCGTCATCTACTTTGGAAAAAATAATATTATCATCTGCGAACAAAAGGTGTGAGATAATAGGAGCTTCCCGACAAATACGATGTCTCAATAACAGTCCCCTCTCCGCAGCACTAGATAATAAATATGATAGCCTTCTGCACAAAATAAGAACAGGTAGGGCAAAATAGGGTCGCCTTTGATGCAAGCCCCTCGAGAGCTTTATAAAACCCCTTAGCTCACCATTTAGCAAAAATCAGAACGTGGCAGATTCTACACATCTCATCACCAAGTCAATCCACTCCTTACTGAAACCTAGTTTCTACATAACGCTACATAACACTACGTAGAAAATCCATTCAACTCTATCACACGCCTTCGATATATCCAGGTTGATGGTCATACTCCCATTTCGTCTAGAGTGATAAGGCATAGAGTGGAACACTTCGAAGGCCATGAGAACATTATTAGTTGTCAGCCTCCCAGATGTAAATGCACTCTGGTAATCAAAGATAATTAAAGGAATTATTGCCCTTAGCTAATTAGTAGTAACATTAGCGACAAGCTTATACACCAAATAACATAGACTTGTCGGCCTAAAGTCACTAATCTCGACTGGCTTATGTTTTTTGGGAATTAAAGCCATAAAAGTGCAGTTGAAACCTTCTAGGAAGGCCCCCTCATTCAGAATAGCCATCATTGCAATGCAGGCATCCTCTCCCAATATAGCCCAGTACTTTTGAAAAAAGAAAGGGTTCATATCGTCAAGCTTCGGCACCTTCCCCGGGTGCATTGGTTTCAGTGCTGCATAAACTTCCTCTTCATGTACGATCTTTCCAAAATAGGTTACATGTTGTCCATAACTTTAGTTAGAATGAGGTCAATAACAACATCGATATTCGATGGTTCACTACATTAGAATAAATTGTTGAAATAATCGACAATTATGTCCTCCATCTCTCGAATATCGGTATATAGCATGCCATCTGGTCCTATTAAGCTCGAGATTGTGTTGGTGGCCTTCCCGATGCTGGATTTTGTATGGAACCAACTCAAATTTTTTTCCTCGAACTGCAGGAAATCCACATGGGAGCGTTGCTACCATAATATCTCCTCTTTCCTTTGCCATTCACTAATTTCCTCCAATAAGACCCTCATATGCCGTAAATTGTGAGTCCCAGCCAATTGATCCTTTCTCCTATTGATCTCATCGTGCCATGTCCAAATTCAATTTTATTCTAACGTTGTAATGTACTTATACAATGGCCAATCTTCACCACGCACCTTCAGATTATAACACTCAAGCCTCCCCTTCTCCATGCCTCCTTTGTCACCTCCTCACACTAGTTATCCTCGACCCACATAACCTCAAATCGCCTTCTCCTTTGTCCCTTATGATAGTACTATATACGGTTAGTCTCTACCAAAAGTGGCAAATGGTCAAAGACTTGCTCATCTAAGTGAGTTACTTTATAACTTCGAAAAATCCCTATCCACTCCACATCTGCACACATCCTATGTAATATCCCTTCCACCGAGGCTGCCCCATCGCGACTGTTCAACCACATAAAGTCATATCCATTAAAACCAAGGTCTAATAATGTACAATCCGCTAAAACTTGTTGGAAAGCATCTAGCATATGTTGTGATTCTAGGGGGTCGCTTACCTTCCCATGATTATATACGATTTCATTTACGTATCCCCCCACAAGCCACAGCAAAGGCGACTGCCCCTTTAATTCGCTTATCAGTTCATATGTAAGTAGCTTCTATTGTATCTCAGGCCACCCATATATGCCAGTAAAACAGCATTGAGGATCCTCATCCTTCCACTTAACACTCACGTCGATATGGTGGAGTGATTGGGATAATAGTGTTACTTGGACATCTTTCAACAAAGCAAAGCTAGTCCTCCTGGTTGACCTCTTGAATCAACATAAATACCATTGTGTTCATGCCCATTCGTAGATAATGTGCTTTGTGTTAGTCGTTGCATTTCCGCACTACTCAATTTGGTTTCAGAAAGGAACACCAAACTCAGCTTGACGCTCTACAACAGCCCTCAGAGGTCTTTTCCTGCATGGGGATTACCAAGCCCCCGGCAGTTTAGAGATAGTAGACTCATAGCTACAGGCGGGGTTACTCCACCTTCTCATCATTATGGGTGCTCTTTCTGTCTTGAGCCAACACATACCTTGTCGCAAGTGTCACCCCAAAGTTTTCTTCTTCACTCTCTTTCCTTTTACATAACTCATTCCCCGCCTGTACGATGGCTTCGTCATCTACAAGCATGTGCTATATATTTTATGCACCATCAACCACGACCTGTACTGGAGGGGTCACCAAGGATAATCCCCCTCTGAGAATGGCAATCTCGTCTTTGCTTTTGATGCTTCCTTGTGCTTTCGAAAGCCAAGAACAATTTTTTCTCCTCTTGTTTTTTAGCCTCTGCATTCCTACATTTAGATTTGATAGGGGACGCTCATAACTATTCCCCATATTGGAGTTTTGACTCATCGACCTCTCCATCAACCATGTCACACCCCTTGAGGGTATGCCCCACTCTACCACACCAATAGCAAAAATCCGGTAATTTTACGTAACCTATATCTATCCATGTAGCTTTCCCTTTCACCATTGTTTTAACCTCACGCCTGAGAGGTTTGTTAATGTCAATGCCCACTTGAAAATTTATAGATTTGTCGAGGCCACAGTATAAATTTGCCTTGTCGCAAGCGTAGAAAGTGCTCACCTACGCAGCTAAGAATTGGGCAAAAGTATAGGTTTGCCTCAAGGGGGAACTTTTTATGGCTTTACCCACAATCGAGCAGTATCAAATTCAACGTCTGTTGTTTCCTCCATGCCAGCAATCTCTTGTAAAAGTAAGATATGACCATCGAAAGCCCATGGGTCCTCATCTAGCACATATCGTTTGTCGGCCTCGGAGAAAAACTGGGGTGAAAATAAATTTTTATCCAGATCCCAGATTACGACTCCCTTTGCTAGCTTCTAAACATTCTTCAAGACCATTTTCATGGCTCCTCCATTGAAATAATTATCCGTTAATAGTTTTCCCCAAAGGCATAGGGAAATTTGTTCTAGCCGTTGCTCAGATTCATGCTCTTCACGCACAACGACTTGTTCTTCCTCCTCTGTCAGTTTCAATCGGTTCCACGCATCCTCTAATCCCCACACCATCGATAAGCATACTAACTTCGTCCAGAAGAAATTCGCGAAAACCCAAATTTTTTGTCCTGCACTAAGTTAGTGCAGCCTTAGGGTCCATGGTATCCAAACGATAGAGAATAAATCAAAAAAACTTGATCGCTATGGCCTGCTGAGAGGTAACACCAATCAACAAAAGCCTTATGAGTAAATCGAAGGCAAAGAACTCTCACACTCTATGGTTTTGTCGCCTAGAAGAGGAAAGAATTTTCTTTTTTGATTTTTCTTCCACTCGTTAGTTAATTACTATTGGTTAATGCAATGAAAGTTTTAATAAAAGCAGAATGCAAATATCCCACAATGAAAAAGAAATTCTTGCAGTCATAAGGAGAATTGAAAAGTTCTTAATACTATGTAGCCCCAAAACTTTTCCTTACTTGAACTAATTGCAAATGAATACTTGATTTTGTGCAAAAAAATTTATCAAATATGCAAGCGCTAGGGCAGCTCTTGCATTAGCAATTATGACTTAACTAGTTTTCTTTCTCCATTAAACATATATAGGAATCGAAAAATTCTCTAATATGTAGTTTAACTTGTGAACTCACCAATGATGATCATCAGAGCAAAACTCCTGCCGGAAAAGGGAAAATTCAAAATAAAATGTTATTACTGCTAGAACAAGTTTCTTCTTCTAGTACAATTCTAATGGATATTTTGAAATTTCATACAAAAAGTAAACCACATCTTGGTTTGTTGTCTCCTATCTATTTCATAGTACAGAGATTCAACCTTTTAGAGTTACAAATGAATTACTTAAGGTGTCTTTATAGCGTTGAAGCAAAAATAATTCCTATGTTCAAGAAAAATGGTTTAACGACTGGTATAGGGCATGCATCGACTACTATCATAATTATTCCTATGATATTTAGGAATCGTGGAGTACTACGGTCTTCCCTGATAGATCTGGAGTTCGGGGTGTTACATTTCCAGCAAATTCAGTCCTTCTAAATGACTCCATCATAAAAGTTTGGGAATATGGCATGGTAGCTTATGTCATAGAAATCTCTGATCTGAAGTACCTATTCTTCTCAAATCTAGTTAAGTTTCAAAAGTATATGTTCAAAAGGATCCATTGTATTCACATATCTCCCGATAGTCTAACAAGATTCTCATATAATAAAAGTGTGCATATTGAATACATTATGCATTGGTTCAATATGAAAATAGAAATGTCAAACCAGATCATTATCTTGTTCAATTAATTGATCTAAACGATCTCGATGATCAATGAAAAGAATAGTTTCTAGAGCGAGAAAATGTAGTTAGTGATTTTGTTTTAATAAGAGTCATTGGTTTTTATAACATTTATCATCAAACGTGAGCACTGATAGAACAAGAAAAATACCAATGCATTACGAGAATATTACTTTCGTTTACCATAGTAATTTCAGCAGATATATGAAGGTAGAAGGAGCTGTTTCAAAAGATGTCTTTAATTATCTCTTTGATATTGGAGTTGAAAAAATTCTATCAGAGAAAGAAAAGAGATATCTACATGATCTATTTGAAAAATGGGATCCAGAGCATCTAGAACTTGATAAAAATTTTGATGATTATATAGATAATAATGGACTTGAAAACATTATTGGATATGAAGGCATGTAGAATTTCAATATGGATGATTAGTTTTTTCAGTATGGCATACTCAAAAAGTTATTGTACGATTTTGTATTATTGTCAAGTTAATAAAATAATGCAGTCTACTGTAGCTTTGTAAAAGTACAGTATGTATACTATAGTCATTAGGGCATCCTGTATATTTCATCTCCTCTATAAAAGGAAGAATTGAGTTTTGTGAAGGAATACAGTCATTTGAGCATACTAGCATACTTGAGCAAAAGAAAAGTCAAGTATCTTCTTTTCTCTATGAGCAAGTATCTCTGATGATCTTAGTTGTTTAAGTCCCTCTTCTGATCTTTCCATTTAAGTTTCCCCATAGGGAACATAATTCAATTGAATCTTGTATCTTAAATATTATAATTTCTTGATTAAGGTTTCACTATTCTTAAAGATATAAAAACTTGATTAGTAATTACGATCCAAGATAGGAAACGAAACGAATTTGTGTTGTGTCTGATCTAAGGAAGGTATAGTTGAAATTAGCAATCTCTATAAATTAGAAGCTAGAAGAACTCCAGCATCTAACGCGGACAAGTTTAGGTAATGATTGAAATTCTCTAATTATGTTTTAATTATTTTGATAAATATAGTGGACCTATAATCATAAAAAATATAATATTTATGATGTAAGTAGTGGATAGTGATGACTAGTATCAGTAAAATCAATATAAGAAGTTTAAACATTAATACAAGCATAGTTTCCTACCCAAAAAAAGGGTATTTACACTTTAACTCCGTTCTAGGTCAATAACAAAAATTCCAGAAAATTTTGTGTTGATTTGAAAGAAAAAAAACCTCTAAAAATCATTTTCCTATACAACATTGAGCCTTGCAAATAGTTTACCTAGAAGAACAGGTACCTGGAAGAACATGTACCTAGAAATACATTCTAAAAAGTTCATCCCTAAAAATTACTTATGTAAAATAGTAGATACCTCAAGGTCGCAAATTGGGTCAAAAATAAGACTGTCTATGGCCAACAAATAAGTTTTGTATTATTATTATCTAGCACCCCCCAAGTTTTTAGTATTAGCATCCAAAACCCTAAAAATTAATACTCATATATAACTTATATTGAAGTACAATATGCATTCGATTCATTGTAAGATTGTAAAATTGTTATATTTTGGAAATCCTAAAAATTAATACCTATATAAAACTCATTTTGACGTACAACATGCATTCAATTCATTGGAAAATAATAAAATTGTCATACTTTAGGAATCCAATGTTTATTTAGAAGTGTTAGACTAAACAAATTGTCGGATTAAATTTTGCTAGGTGAGCCTAGCCTTCTTCAACCCGAAAAAAAGCCGAATTACTTGTGTCATATTATTGTCAAAGGGGTATGGGTGAGTGTATTGAGGGCACTAAGCCTACACCTAT
>NCQV01108600.1:0-12520 GCA_002740545.1 Lophocereus schottii | reverse complement strand
AAAAGGAAAAACAAGGGGAAAAAAGAGAAACTACATCTCAGTCCTACACTAAATCTCGCCCATCCAAACAGCCTTGGGAAAAGACAGGAGGAGGGCAAGGCTAAATTATATTTTGGAACAGTCCAAATATAAAGCATAAAACCATATGCTGGCATAGAAAAGGCAGTCACATTTGAGGTTATATTAAAGTAGCATGTGATTATAGATGTACGTTCATGTAATAGGATAAAAAGGAAAACAAAAGAAAGGTTCCCAGGGACATACAGCCCACACTGACGGTGGTTCCTTGAAGTTCTGGCTCCATTGAAGATCTGCAACTGATGCAGTCAAAGCACCATAATCACTCGCAGCCTTCATTAGTAGTTCTGAAAATTGTTTCTGTAACCATCAACAGACATTGAAAGGCATAAGTAGCCGCCACTATCATATGCTAACCAAGACATATAAGGAGCATATAACTTGCTCAAGGAGGGAATTTTAAAACATTATTAGTTAGTCAATCTGGCTGCATTACTAGACAGAAAGTTCAATGTCTTCACTCCTACACGTTCAAATTTCCAAGTGCCAATTTTTTTCAAATGAATCTCCCTTTCCAGTTTCACTGCTATCATGCATAATGTCAAAAATAATAAAGTAAACGTGCACTTCATTAATCAAAAGGAAAGGAAAAAGAATTATGTTGGACATGCCAAAGCACGAAGACAATTTTCAGGGTCAAAGTAAAATGATGGACTGAAAGGAACGTTAGAGGCTCAAAGTGAGAGTTATGACTAAGCATTTTTGTGACAAACTAGGGTTAGGCTGATTCTAGAAAGATGCTGAGGATGCATATTCATGGACATTTAGCCCTCGTTCTGGTTTCTTTGCAGATCACTTGTTAATCAATCCAGCCAACCCTTGGAAAATAATTCTCTCCTAAGTGTGCCCATGGCAAAACTATAGAGTTAAGTAAAGCCATGCACGTTAAGTTATTTGGCTGTCATGTCTCAAACCGGTAAGAGAAAAGCCAACAAGTAACTTCCTAAAAGGCCCTTGGGGATGATTTGCAGGTTGAAGACATGAAGCTAAGATCAAAAGAATACTAGTGAAGCAAATGTTTAGATCCATCAGCTTTATTCATTCCATTAAGGAGCCCTACACTTGCCTCTGTCTTGTGAAAGGGATTTGGTTGATGACTTCGCATGGTTTACACAGGAGAAACTTCTAGGGAGCATCATTTGCGAAAGATAACCAACAGACAAAAAAAAATAATATTCTACTGCAGCCACCAGAAACACCGAAAAAAATATAAAATAATTATCTCATGATTGTTTCCAAGTAAGATTCCAACATAAGTTTGCCGGCATTTAAAAGTTGATGGCTAATATTCACATATTTGTGCCTGCATATATAATTTGTGTCCTTAAGGGAATTCTAGACGGCTTAATCAGATTTAGTCATGCCACTCAGATCACAACTACTCAAGGAAGCTGGTTCTAGCGCAGTAAAAGAAATAGGAAAGCTTCCAAGGCGATAGCTAATGCTGGACAAGCAATTGCAATTGACTGAATCAAGAGAAGGAAACTCAGAAAATGTCATGGAGCTCAGCAAAGCAGCATGTTTGGTAGTGTGACAAGTCATCTTAAATTGTTCCAAGGAAAATGAGCAAATCTTGAAACTGATTTACTTTCACCTTGAAACATCCATCTACAATCAGAAAAGGAAACATAGAAGTTTCACCTTACAATTTTAAGGGGCCTAGAGGTTCCAAGTCCAGATTAAATCCAGTTGGACTACATTCCGTCAGATTTAGTTTAATCATAGGACAGCGTATACCTAATCTGAGGCCACCACAAACTTAAAGCATTGGTCATTAAACAAGCTGGAGAATGGTACATTATGACAGCAGCGTAGTTAGAGTGAGATGAATGCAAATTGTTTTATGTTTAATCTCACACTTTAGATAAAGGTAGTGTTGTGACGATAAATGCCTGGACACATCACCAACAGAAGTGATTTGCACCATTAGCATAATATAGAACTCCCTGAAAGACATCATAAAGCGGACAAACATTGATAGCTACCAACCTGGTATTCTGCTTCCACTGGAATGCAGTCCAATGAATATGGCTGCTGAAGACGGGCAATGATACGATCCTGAGAATGGTCAGGATGGAGATTAAATAAAAGCTAAAAAGAACAGCCCCGTCCCCTGGGCACATTACTAGCTGATAGAAACAGTTAACGAGTTTTAACAAGATAAATAGATGCATTTAAGTCGTACAAAGAACAATAGAGTAAAGAGACAAGAGCAACATGCACCAAATGTTCAATGCGTGGTTCGATAAGATGCGAAGACTTCCAAAGGAAGTTCTTCAGGTTGGATTCTTCAGCATGTCATTTCAGGAGTCACTACCAGAGAATTTTCGACTTTAGTAAAGCGTCAACTGAATTATCTTCTACTTTTCTCATGGCGAGGCAAATGTCAATGCCTTTTCAAATATGAGCTCTGATAGAAACAGCAATAACTATTCGTTCGTAAAGATAAAGTTGTGCATCTAACTAGGCAACATCCAACCCTTAGGACTTTATCGCACCTTGTACAAGCATTCCACTCAATGTATCACAGCAAATTTTATGTCTCATGCCTAGAAAAATTTAGAAACATTGAAAACAGAAAATTCTATTGGCATAGTCCGTGCAAGACCTTCCATTCTACCTCCCAAAGACTATTTATCCCATGTAACAAGATCCAAACCCAAAATTCCAAACCCACTAAAACAAACCCTGTTCTCTCTCTTCCCATATATAAACAATAAAAACCTAACTCCACCCTTTGTCTTTGATGCAGAGCAAACCCCAAGGTGGACTTACTCCTCCAAGTAAAGGGTTATGAACCAAGTCAGCACAACGTTGAACCTTAGAGGTGAAGGTCAAGGTCTTGATCCTCCTATATCAATGTTGACTTAGAACCCTTGAGGAGGCTCAATTAAGCTTAGAAAAGGTGGTTGGGCAATTAGTAGCCTTAAATAAAAAGCGTAGCTACTTTTTTCCCCAAAACCATTTCATTAACTTATTTTTATTTTCTGGCAGAACATCTTCCCTTACTTCTAGCTCAGTTTTGGAAGGGCAACCGGGCTTCAATTTAGACAAGTTACATACACATGGGTAGCCCCAGATGTCTAGTTTTCATAAAGTTATAGAACATCTACAGATTCCAAATATCATGGAAGATATGAGTGTAAACCAAGCAAAGGTCAGTGCAGGGTCTGGAATTGCACGTTTTTTTATTAAGAAACTAATTGGGCTAGCAAATGGACGAATTAAGGGCTAATATTTTTGGACAACTGGTGAACTCTTCTAGAAGCCACTAGCAGAAAAATCTCCCCGCGACTCATCCATTTAAGGTAGTAGAGGACTCATCCAATCTAGCACTAATGAAGCCAATTCCAGCTTTGCTTATACGTTTCTGGTCTCCTTCAAAATTATACCACTAGTTAGAATTTCATTGGTTAATTTTCTTATAATTCTATGGGTTAGTACATGACTTAGGGAAGGGGGCACTCTCCTATTTATTTGCTTGATCCTTGTAAAATTTCTCATACTTGGATTAATAAAATGAAAGCTTGATGCTTAGTATCTCATCAAAATGTCAAATATCTATGTTTCTCTAGTAGAGTGGCGAAATTGAGTCTTTCCTTTAATTCAACATTTGGTGCTTTGGCTTTAGAAGGTTGAAGAGTGGGTTGATTAATCTAGGTTGTGGTTTAGCCTTTATCCTAAATATATCCCCTTTGATTTTATTTGGTTTTATCATTATGCAGGTTTGAATTAAATCAAAAGGTAGAATTGTCGGTTTGCTTCTCTCTCTTGGGTTTTCTTATGGAAGTTTGATTTTCAATCATTTAGAGGCTCAACAATAAGCATTTATTAGATTTGTTTGGCCAAGGGTTTTCTCACATAGTTCAATTAGTATCAGAGTAAGCATCAAAACTTTCAATATTTGTGTTTTGATTTGCTTCTTCCATTTTCTTTATTATTTTTACCTTTAGGTTTTCCTCTCTAAATCTTCTTATTTAGTCCACAAAGAACCCTAAAATAGCCCAAATACAATCCTTAACCCAAAAACAACCCTAAAATTTACAACAAAAGCCAAAAACCATCAAAAACACAAAAGCAAAAATTTGGCACTGGCAACTCATGGCACTTGCTACACCCATGTCAAAATCGTGCACCCTTGAATTTTGACCCAGAAATTAGGTACGGCCACCCAGCATGCCTGTGCCACCTTCCTGAATCTCATTTTTTACCCGTACTACCCTCAACACGACCATGCATCCCCTGTTTTTGACTTTTTATCCTTATTTTTGCATACAACCACTACCAATCACGGCCAATGAAGGAGCTGGTTCTCACTCTAGGGGCATTCCTTTTGAACAAGCCCATGAGAAGGAAAGATAGCACCATTATTGACCTACAAGGGCAAGTGAGAAAGCTCACTAGGGAGCTTGAACAAGTGAAGGAATCCAGACAACAAAACCCTTACCATCAGGCATATGATGTTAATCCTATTGATATTGTATATTCATCCTCTCATGAAAGCTTTGATGATGAAGAAAGATGAGCTAGAAAAAAAAAGGCATCCAAGAGATGACCTTAGGGATCTCAAAGCTAAGGCACGAAGTTTGACGGTAATTTTAACCAGAGAATTATCTTGATTAAATGCAAACCATTTAAAGGATCTTCGAACTCAAAGAGTATAATGATGAAAACCCCTTCAAGTTGAGTATCTTCAATTTGAAAGGGTATACTTTTCTTTGGTATGAGCATATGAAGAAGAATAGGGCTAGAAAAGTTAAATCCAAAATCAAAACATGATCCAAGCTCCAGAAGTATATGAACAAGAGGTTCCCACCATCCTCCTATAAACAAGAGCTCTTTTCAAAATTACCTCTCTTAACCAAAAGAATCTTAAAGTGGAACAGTATATTAGGAAGTTTGAATTGAACAATTCCAAATGAAGATTGGCTTGAATGAAGAGTCTGAGCTCAAAATTGCTAGGCTCATTAAGGCATTATTTCATAGCGTTGCCAACAAGATAGATTTACAACCCTATTTATCTTTTGATGATGTGTGTCACCTAACTATTAAAATTGAAAAGCAACTTAAGGGTAGCCAGTCCTTCCACAACTGCCTCACTAAAAGTCCCCCTACTCACCCTAAAATTGAAACCCCACCCCCACAAGTCAAAGCTCTTGACAAAGATAAAGAAATTACTAGTGAGCCCCTAAAAGGTTGGAAGGGAAGAAATGTTTAAGTGTCATGGTTTTGGGTATTTCCAAGTAGATTGTCACGAAAGAAAGACCGTACCATCAAGGAGGTAGAAGAGACTCGAGTCATTTAGGAAGAATCTAGTGAAGAAGAGGAGGAAAATGACGAGTCTACTTTGGTCACTCTAGACGTGGGAGAATTGTCGTTGATCAAGAGGTCCCTACATGTCACAAAAGCTCCTTATGAAGATTGCCAAAGGGAGTAGATCTCTAACTCATTGTGCACCATTAGAGGTAAGGTTTGTGGCTTTATCATATGTTATGGAAGTTGCACCGATGTAGCCTGCAAGACACTCATTGACAAACTTCAAATCCCCACCAAGGAGAATCCTACTTCATACTATCTTGAATGGTTAGGGCCACGCAATAAGATAACCGCTTCAAAGCAAGGTCTTATTTCATTCTTAATTGGTCCGTGTTGTGAGGAAGTATTGTGTGATGTCTTCCCTATGAATGCATGTCACTTATTACTTGGTAGGCCTTGGTTATATGATAACGACTTGGTAGGCCTTGGTTATATGATAACCATGTGACCTATGATGGGGATGCTAGCACTTATTCCTTAAGCACAACAGATGTAGTTTTACATTGAGTCCTTTACCTCCACCCAGACCTCACAAAATCAAATCTGAGAAGGCAAGTGAGAAAAACCTTCACAAGAGTGAAATATGGGTTAAGTGTGTCCCTATTAAGCGCAGATCTCATATTATCTTACTAATGGTCAAGCCTAATACAAGAGAGAAATTGAACCCTTTATGCCCTATAACTCCAATACCCTCCCATGATGGTGGTGATTTATTTGAAGGACAAATCGAACTCACAACCTTACTGAAGGGACAAATCGAACTCACAACCTTACTGAAGGGAAAGGAGAGTAAGAGTTTGAGGGATTAGGATACCAAACTTTCTCATACCGAGTTTGCTTACAATTGAGCTCCATCCTATGCTACCTCTCATTCTCTCTTTGAAGTGTGCTATGGCCTTAACCCTCTCACTCCTATTGATCTTATTCCCATTTGACACGAATCAAAGATAAGTTTTGTGGTACAAGTAAGAGTTACCCAAATGAAAAGCCTATATGAGCAAGTAAGAGGCCAAATTAAGAAAGTGAATGAGCAATACAAGCTTAAGGCCAACAAAAACTGCACATATCTTGGGTTTAAGCAGAGAGATCTTATGTAGTTGCACTTGAGGAAAAAAAGGTTCCCATCAAGGAGGAAGAACAATGTTATGGCTAGGAAAGATGGTCCTTAGGTGGTATGGGGGACAATGCCCACAAAATCAAACTTTTGAGAGATATGTAAATATCTGTGTGGGGATCTTACTCCTTACATTGAGGATGAAGTTGATCACAACGAAAATTTGAGAGCAAATCCTCTTCAAGGAGGGAGAGGTTGAGGCAGAACAAACCCCAAAGATGGAATTACTCCTCCAAGTAAGGGTTATGAACCAAGTTAGCACAATGTTGACCTTTGGAGGTAGAGATCAAGGTCTTAATCCTCCTAGGTCGATGTTAATTTGGGACCTTGAAGGGACCCAATTAAGCTTAGGAAAGACGGTTGTACAATTAGCAGTCTTACATAAGGAACGTAGCTACTTTATTCTCCAAAACCGCTTCATTAGCTTATTCCTAATTTCTAGGCAGAACATCTTAACTGACTTCTAGCTAAATTTTGGAAGGGCAAATGGGCTCCACTTTAAACAAATTACATACATATGGGTAGCCCGGGTATCTAGTTTCCATAAAGCCATAGAACGCCAGAAGATATGCGGCATAAATTGAACAATGGCCAGGGCAGGATCTGGAATTACACATTTTTTATTAAGGAATTAATTGGGCTAACAAATAGATGAATTAGGGAGCTAATATTTCTTGGACAGCAGGTTAACTTTTCGAGAACCACCCACAAAAAAAAAAAAAATATCCCCATGACCCATCCATTTGAGGTAGTGGATAACTCATCCAATCTAGCAGTAACGGAGTCAATTCCAGCTTAGCTTACATTCTTGTGGTCTCCTTCAAAATTATACCACTACTTACAATTTCATTAGTTAATTTCCTTATAATCCTATTGGTTCGTACCTGACTTGGGGAATGCGGTACTCTCCTATTTATTTGCTTGATCCTTGTAATATTTCTCATGCTTGGATTAATGAAATAAAAGCTTCATACTTAGTATCTTATCAAAATCTCAAATTTCTATATCTCTCTAGTAGAGTGGTGAAATTGAGTCTTCACTTTAATTCAATCTTTGGTGCTTTGACTTTAGAAAGTTGAATATTAGGTTGATCAATCTAGGTGATAGTTTAGCCTTTATCCTAGATATATTCCCTTTGATTTTATTTGGTTTTATTATTGTGCATGTTTAAATCAAATCAAGAGGTAGAATTGTGGGTTTGCTTCTCTCTGTTGGGTTTTCTTATGGAGGTTTGATCTTCAATCATTTGGAGGCTCATCAACAAGAATTTATTGCCTTTTTGGCCAATGATTTTCTCACATATTTCAGTCTCTTCCCCGGAAGTCATGGCACTCTTAGAGCTCACAACCGCAACAAACCTTCTCTCTTATTCATGGCACAAAGGCAAAAAAGCAAATCCCTAAAGCCTTCTCTCCTCTTCACCAACTATGCTCTGACTTTCGCTTCGAATAGTACACACAAACCCAAATCTCTCCGCTGCCAGTGGTTGTGACTGGCTAAAAATATTCACCACAACCCAGCCGTAGCACTACCTCGTATGATCTTCATCACTGCCAAGCAAGGAGTGGAAAGGAACAGGGCATTGGAGCTCCAAGTTCCAGCCCATATAAGAAAAATGGTCAGTACGCCTGGTATCCTCCAATAGCAGGTGAGATCACATCGTACATTTCCAACACGTCCTTGTACCGTTTTGTGTCCGATTCGGCACGTACCACCAAGATACTACTGGTGGTACAGAACGGTGTTCATAGTTGTGATGTGCAAAGTTGTAACTGGGATCGACCTTTAACAAGATTAAGGAATCAAAGCACATTTTTCATGAGTAATTAGAAGATGTACTAGATAGACACCAAAGGGCCGCTACCCATGTACAAAAGGGGGCAATTACCAAAGAATCAAAGCACATCTAATTTTATTCAACAACAATAACAAAAATAGCATCAACCAATCCATGATGAGTTTCCCTTCTAGAAGCATCAAATACGCTTCTTGTAGTCCCTTAAAATGATGAAAAGAAGGACAAGGTTACTAATAGATAGATGTAGTCCCACATACCCACGCCAAAATATAGTCCAATCAGAGATATCAACACAGCTTAAGATGAGAAACTATGCCACTAATTTCAAATTTGAAATGTCAAAATCCTAGGAAGTCTTCATACCAATGGTCATTGATTTGATATGCAATTGTGTGTACAGTCTACGTAATTTGCAGAACACATAAACTGGAAAGATTGGGAGCTTTACAGCACTGATGCAACATGATAATTCACTGAATTTCAGCTCACATTTCTCACAAGGACAATGATGTTCCCCTTGAACTAATGCTGCTCTAGAATGGAGAAAGGATCAGACTGTTTCAAGACAAAGTGAGGACAAAATAGAAGCACATAACGTACCTTATTGTGAATTACATCTTTCAATATAGTAGTGATTCTAGCTAAAGTCTCAATCTTCTTCTGCATTTCACTCACATGTGTCAAATAAGCAACATTTTTATCATCCTGCTCAAGATACAAACACAACTTGTTAACTATCAAATTAAATGCTCTAGAGGGAGGCACTGTTATAGTTTACTCATACAGAAAAGAAGTTGAGGGAGCATTGACAACTCATTTAAGAAAACAAGAAAAAGTAATAACCGACAACAAATGTTCACACAGACACACAGGCATGCACAAACACAAAGTGTTTGTGTAAAGGAATGCAATAAATATCTGCTATTCAATTTCTGGTTCTCAAATACCAGTGATTTTATAAGAAAGGACCATCCAAAAGAGAGACAAGAAGAAATAACTTCTAGTTGGAGCCATGACACCGTTTTGTTGATCTACATTAATGGTGGAAAACAAAATCAGAGTTAAAGTTGTCATCAAGCCAGACCATTTATTACATTACCATTGCTTACATTAACCTAGAGATGGAAATGTGAGGATTAACATCAGAAATCAGAATCATGATTCCATAGACACAAGTAGCACCAAGCAATTATCAAATACTTAGGTCAACAAGTGTCATTTACATAAAGAGTACATGTAAAACACCTACCTTTCTACCTCGCAGTTCAACTTCCAAGTGTGCAATTTTCCTCTGAACTGCTGTAAGTTCTCTTAAAACCTTTACTAGATCATCACCTTTTTCCCCACTAACAGGTGAATTTTGCAGCTCCTCCTGAACAAGGGGATGCAAGCAAGAAAAAAATAGTTAATGCATATCAAAGAATGTTTTGTTTCACCGTAGACGGTGATAATAGCAAAGACAAAGTGCCAGAGCAATAATCAGAAAAAAAGTGAGGATGAACTAGGCATGTTAACTATCTCAAAAACATCAACAAGAAAGAATCATCCAAGAGTTCATAATTAGATTGGACTCTTCTAAAACTTGCCATCAACCCCCACCCCCAAAGAAGAAAAAAAATATCAGCAAGGTCGCATCTTAATAGTACAGTACATTAAAGCTAGGTCATATAACTAACTTGAAAGACTTCTACTTTTTGCATCAGAACTGCACTGGTTGTCCACCTGACAACATGGATAGATAGTAAACTTTAGACCTTATAACCTGGTGTTGAATTCAATGGGCAGAAGGGGGAGGGGGTGCAAAGCTTACACATGTGAACAGTCATTGTTTACCTATGCAAAAACAAGAAATTGTGAATTCAATGTCGCATTGCATGGTTGCATTCCGTGATTGCATGTTCCAACGATACATATCATTAGCCTTTGGGCCACAATCTTGTTTACAAATCATAAATTTACGGAAGATGCAAGCATTTCAAATCAAACTTAAAAGAAAAAAAGAATCTGCAAATGCATATTATATACAATGTTTCATTGAATAGAGCCCCTCTTCCATGAATTTGCTTAACTAAATTAGCATGCGAACTATAAGCATGTTCAAAGAATAAAAACCTTGTAATGATGTGTTAAAGCACATGTAACATCAAACTTCTCCAGAAAACCCCACATCAGAAATTGTTCAATGACCTACTTATTAAATTCCAACGACAGATTTTGCATTAAGAGCACGCGTTAATCACTCGCATAATTCCACAGTTTTTTTTTTTTTTTTGGGGTGGGTGAGTAGACAGCGGAGATTTCTCTGAAACATCAAAATTGAATGAAACTCAGAGGTCAATGGGGGCCATGAACAGTAAGCAGGCAATCTTCTTCGAGAACGCTAATTCCGCCAGAGAACACAAATACATACACCCCACATTGAACACATTACTACAATCCTATCATATTTATCAGGCGATTATATATAACATTTCATTCAATAGTTAACAATTGTTTCTAAAGATACAGACAACATTACCTCAAAATCGACGCAGATCAAAAAACCCTCAAGGAAAAACAAAATCAACTGAACCACTACTTGACATGGTAAATGGAAACTCTTTAAATCAACAGGGGCAGTTAAAAAGAGGAAAAATTATCTACAAAAAAGGAACCTGAAGAGGAGCAGAGACATGGAAGCCCAGATCAGAAGCAATGGAAAGGGCATCAGACATGCCACCAACGCGTCTCAACGGCTTCTTCCCAACCCATGAAGATGAATTATCGCTACCCGTCGACATTTTCGCTGTCTTCTTACCCTTAGGCGCCGCAGTGGCGGATCCAGAATTTGACCGAAGTGGAGTCACAATACACTGTTCAGTAGACACACCAGAAGTTAACACCAGTCATGAAAATGAAATTACCTATACTTAGTTGACCAATTTTCACATATAATAATGGGAAAATTACTCCTTTACTTTTGATATTATTCAAAGGTGTTTGTTTTACTTGAAGGTGTTATTTTTGATGAGACAAATGACTAGGTGCTTTTGTGTTGATAATGTCTCTGTCCACATTATTTTACTTATGTGCCCTTATAATAAGAGGAAGAGCAAGTGGGACTAATAGAGGGTTGCGGTCACTGTGCCGATGTTCAGCTTCAGCTACAACTCTGTCTCTCTCATGCTCTGTCTCTATCAACGTCTATTTCTCTATCAATAACTCTATGTACCAGAGTTAGTAATGGTGGGCTGAGTTTATGGCGTGCACAGCTGGCCGAGTTGGTGAGGAAGTGGCCGAAGGGAAGGGTGTGTGTGATGCCATCGGAGAAAATCAGTGTGGACCGAGAAACAGCAAAGAAGAGGTAAGTATTTTCCAGTTAAAATAAGTTGTATGTTCAATTGAAGTTGGGATTGTCAGTGTCAGTAACTGAGTGTGTAGATTGGTATGTCCTTGGCATGTGATTGCCCAATTTCAGTGAGTGAGGAAGAGTGTTCACAGTTGTGGGTGAAGTTAGGGGGTTGGATGGTTGAATGTATGGGTATTGATTTGTAGTAATTTAATTTACTTTAATTTAATGAAATGTTATATGTTGTAAGTAGGTAAAGGTTGTGGGGTGGTAACATGTGGGTGAGTGAATGTGCATAAATGAATGAGGAGGGTATATCCCAGGATAACAGTAGGTGTCATCCTGGGATGGCAATGTTATGTATGAAGGTTGTTTGTAGGCAGAATGTAAGATGATAACCGGTTAAGGTATGGATATGTTGAAGAGGGTAGTGGCGATATGTAGGGCTACAGATGCAGTGAATGTGGGAAATATGTTGTTCTTATTGAGAAGTATATTTGGTGACACTTGATTGTTGTGAGCAGGTGGGGTCGTCAATTTTCTGAAGCAGTTGAAGTTAGGTACAAGCAGTAACGATGATGCAAAGCAATTCAATGGGGGACATGGTTGTGCATATGAGAGAGATTGATGTGTATGTCTGTTGGGGTGGGGTGTTGGATGAAGGGGTGAATGCGTTAATGATATATGTGGGGTGGGAGGAATGCATGTATGTGGATTTCACTGAGCATGGGAGTTGGTGATGTGTTGAAGTTGTTGGAGAGAGAGATGGGGGAAAGGGTAAGAGGTCGGCACGTGCGGTATAATTTGAAGTTTGAATGGAGATTGTTAATGCCACTGGAGAAAGATGAGGATGTTGTCAAGTTAGTCAGAGGCAATGATGGGCATG
>NCQV01108584.1:700-19120 GCA_002740545.1 Lophocereus schottii | reverse complement strand
GGCCCAAAATGAATTCTCCCAACTGGGATAATTAAATGAGATAAATAAAAAAATAAATAACATGATTTAATTAAATAAATGAACAAGATTTAGGGTCAGGCTATTACATGTCGATATATTAATGAATTATCTTCCAAATACCTTTTGAATCACCTTAATCCGAGGTCCATGGAAAATGTTATGGTTGTTTTACTAGGACTGCATAGATAGAACTAAAATTATGCACTTCTGTATTCTACCCTAATTTTAGGGACCTTACTATATGAATCATGCCTTATGTCCTAAATAGAGGTTTGAGTGGACATTATGAATTTTTTATATTGGGGTTTTATATCTCAATTGGTGGTCAGGAGTGAAAGATATGGATTTTCTAAAGTATACCATCAAACGGTAATATGGCGGAAGAAAGAAATCGTGATATTTGGAAATATTATCAGAAGTTTCTATATAATTATGAGTTCTGCAAGGAAATTACAAGGTTTAGTGAGTTCAACAAATTATATTAGTGTATGGAAGCTTATTTGTGTTGGAAAACCGAGTTAAATGAGCATGAAAATGAAATTTGAGAATTGGGTAGAGTAATGGCTCAAATCAGTGTCTATTGATTCAGTTGAGGTTATTTGAGCTTTTATGAACCTCACAACACCTCTTCTGACATTAAGCCTTCTATTATCCATTTCAGAAGCATTACACTTTCCATTATCTATTTCGGAAATATCGAAAACCTATATTTCATTTATATCAGTGAAAATCTTTTCATTATCACCTCAATTATTCCAATTTGGTCTATTTTTTTTCAATTTGTTGTATTTTAAGTTCAATAACCCTAATTGATTTATTTTTCAAATTATTTTGCTGTAACTTATCTTATATTGAATTATTGGAATTGTGGAAGATTTTAATTAATCAATTTCCGTTAAAGTTATAAATTCTGGGAGTAAATATTGTTTACTAACTGCATTTACCTATAATTACATTTCTTTAGCAGAATCGGGACCTATTCTATTGTTTCCATTGTGCATAAGTATTATCAAGTGAAATATCATTTTAAAAACTTTAGGTACGTCTATTGCCTGTATCTTTAGAAATTAGAGTGTATTTATCAACGTTATCATGTTCTGGTAAGTACATCAATGAATCAGTTTACACAGTGATTTATCAGTTAATTAGTGACCCGTTAGTTATTATCTACAGGGCATTCGCTCTTCAGTTACCCACGCAGCTTCAGGCCAGGTCCCCGATCGGCTTGGCAAGTGTACATCTATCTATAGATCGTAATAGTATCAAGGGGTTTACTATCAAATAATAACTAGTAATGCAGTTTTACATCATCTCATTTACTATTTTAACTTAAAATGAATTGTAAATTGAGCCCAATCAGTATTTCAATGATCATTTAACAATTTAGGAATGCGCGTACTAAGTTTCGGCTCACAGTTCGAAATGTTTTTCATGTTTTGTTTTAGGCAAATGCTCAAAGAATCGTCATCATGATAGTAAACCAGCAGGAGAGAATAAGTTGAGCAAGGGAATCTGGATGGATCAACACTGACACAGTGTATGCATATTTTTAGAGCTGTATATTGAAATCTTCAGTGGATGGAGATGCAGATTACATGGTAAATTGTTTTTACTATGGTGTAAAAACCTTATATTGATTAACAGTTGATTATATATGGATTGATCAGGTGTTTATGTGTATGATTGAAGCTATGCTTGACTGTGTTATTTATAGCACTCATGTTTCAAGCCTTGTCCTTTTGGACGGCGGTAATGCCCCTATTATTGGGTTGTCTAGATTATAAGTAAGGGATTGATTAAGGAAAATACAAGTAGTGAAACATGTTTAATTTGGGGGCATTACATTTGAGAGGAAAAGAGGGAAGTCTTGAGAATTTAGCTGTGGAATACAACAGATGGCTTAATTTGATTTCATCATTTGCGAGATTGATTGTCCAGACTATGGGCCAAAAAAATTTTCATGCCTTCATATCTCTCTCTCTCTCTCTCTCTCTCGCCCCTACGCAGTAACCACTCAGCTAAGATACCACACCTTACTAATAAGTTTGAAGGAAAGGGGGCCTAACAAAGTCAAGAAATTGAAGGCCGCTGACAAGAACGATGGGGAAACACTGGGTAGATCGATGGCGACCTTGTTCTATCTAATGTAAAGCTTTAGGGAATCCTGCATGAGCTTGAAAAAAGAAAAAGTCAGTGATGAAGTTTTGGAGGCAAAGAAGTACAAGAAATCAGGGTACTCCATTACTTTCAATTTCAACCCCAATCATTATTACCAAAATCGAGGGCGATTAAGATGACGGAGAAGGAAAGTCGGGGATGAAGATGATGAAAATCCTTTATCATCAAAGTTGCATATGAATCGCAGAACTGATGTACCTCCAGAGGGCTAAAACTCAAACTCAATTTAAGAGTGAAAGCTTAAGACCAAAAGAGAATACAATCAAGGAGAAACCAATGAAAGTGGCACATAATAGGCTGTTTGTAAGGCAGCAAATGCACGAGGTAGGAATGGTATTTAGAATCAAAGGATTCTAAATGGGAAAAGGAAAAGGAACTTGAAGTATTTCCACAGGATTAAATGAAAACAAAGCTAGAAAGCAAGAACACAAGGATTTGCAATCTGAAAACTAGCTTAGTAATCTTCAATCCCGTGTAGATAAATAAGGTAGTTGGATTGATCTGAACCTTTGTTTAGATATAGAAACACTACCAAATGAAGGTTTAGGGCCCCTAAACTTGATTAAGATACACAAACACCACTTAAACAAGTTTAAGACTTCACTTGAACACCACTTAGTTCAGTCTAAACTAAGATTAGCAAGTTAAGTGTTCATGGTTTTGAAACAAGATTCAAAGTCTTTCTTTCTCAAATGATAATCAATTCTATTTCTGAAATGAATGACAAAGTCATTAAATAAACCTAGCAAGTACACGAAAATGGGGTTTCCTCCATGGTTAGGAAACCCCTTAAACTAGCTTAAAAACTAAGTACACCCGGCTTAGTTTAAACAAGGGCTAATTCGAATGTTTGCTTACAAAATGGTTTAATTACACTCTTAAACCTTTCCTAAACATGAAGTACGCTTTGAACACTCAAATCCTTATCAATGAAGGAAGGAAAGGTTGGCTGCCACTTCAAATAATGATGAATGCATGGTTGCTAGTTCAAGCGTATGTGTGCGTGTACATGCTTGCCAAATGGAGCCAATCCCTTGAGCCATGTGTCACCTCCTTGCTTGGATGAGACATAGCATGGCTAAGAACCTCTAAGAAATCAACAAGACACATAGGCAGCTGAAGGAAACCCACCAAGGAGGGAAAACTCACTTGGTTAAGAAACCAGCCGGGTAGGTGTCACACATACCCGATTTGTTGCAGCAGGTTGACACATCATATGCTGAGTAATGGCTGGTTTACTTTCATGGGCGGAAACCTCAAAATGTCTAAAAACCCCCCTTTTTTGAAACACACGATTTGGAGGTCATTTGACCCCTCAAGTAGTCGTTTCTTCCAAACCGTGCATTATCGGGGCTAGTTTAGCATAGGGACAAAAATCGGGTTCGTTTCCTAACCAAACGAACTCCAAACCTGGAAATTCATGTTGGATATGAAAGCTGAGATCTTAAGCTTTCTAGTAATGCAAAAATGAAGGACTTAAAGATTTTGGAAGCCTAAACAATTAAAGACACAAAACCGTGCTTCTGCAGGGACGAGGTGGCAGTTTTGGCACTTGAACTTTCTTTTGATTTTGAATACCCAAGTAAAGTCCAAATGGAGTGATTCCTGATTCCTTGGAAAGCTAACATCTTGGGGATTCTGAATAAGCAAAAATATGTGACTTAAACCTCAAATAGGACTAACTAATTTGATCCCCAAAACCGAGCTGCTACACTGTTCAAAAACAGCAACCTACTCTTTTGTGTTTTCAACAAAAATCAAGCCTTTTCTTGGTTTTTTTTTTTGGGCTTGTGAAACATGACTTCCTGACTTGTTTAAGATTCTTATTATTTAGGGTTGAGGGATATACATCATTCTCCCCTTGTTGAGAAGAATTTGCCTTCAAATTCACCATGTACTTATTGCCCAAAACCAAAGAAAAATGAACTAGGCTAAAGGTAATCAACCCTTCAAAGAGACGCGGTTTAAAATTTGAATCTGTTTCCGTTGCATCAATCATGGGAAACTATTTTAGGTCTAGGTGGAGTGAGATAATAGATGTATGGACAGGGGGAGGATTTGGATTTTGCTTCAAGGGAGCAAAGTGAGTAGGTTTAGGATCCGAGCATGTAAGATCCTGAGAGGGTGTGAATGGAAGGGTTTTAAGGGGAAAGGGTGGGATATGGTCTTGATCATTTTGGATGATTAACATACAAATATGAATATTTGTATTTTGCTCATGTTCTTCTTCATTAAAATTTTGAGAAATCTTCTCCAAGAGAAGCATTTCTCCTTCATCTGCCTTGATTTCAATCTCTTCAAGGTCTTCGTCTTCATTTTCTTCCTCCTTTTCTTCTTCACCATAGTCATCAAAGATGGGAGGTAGATCAAAGTTAACCTTATTATCTTCAGTACTTTGGTTAACTTGATTTGAGACAAAGGGTTGTCTAGCTTCCCTTTTCATTTCAAGATTGAAACAGTGTAGACCAACTCCTAATTGTTGTATCTGGAGGCCAGTGGAGTCAACCTTGATGCCAAGGGAGTTAATCTTGACGCCAAGGGAATTAGCTTCATGTTTCAACTTGATTAACTTCCTAAGGGATGGCATTCCAGATCTTTGTGGGCTGACTTTTGTATTTGGTTTTTTTTTGGGAGGGTGTTTTTTTAGTGTATGGATGCGTGGGTTTCAGGCACAAGGATGAAACTTTCTCTGATACCAAATATGATGTACCTCCTGAAGGTTAAAACTCAAACTCAATTTAAGAGTGAAAGCTCAAGACCAAAAGAGAATACAATCAAGGAGAAACCAAAGAAAGTCGCACATAACAGGCTGTTTGTGAGGCAGCAAACGCGTAAGGTAGGAATGGTATTTAGAATCAAAGAATTCTAAATGGGAAAAGGAAAAGAAACTTGAAGTATCTTCAAAGGATTAAATGAAAACAAAGCTAGAAAGCAAGAACACAAGGATTTGCAATCTGAAAACTAGCTTAGTAATCTTCAATCCCGTGCAGATAAACAAGGTAGATGGATTGATCTAAACCTTTGTTTGGATAAAGAAACACCACCAAATGAAGGTTTAGGGCCCCTAAACTTGATTAGAATACAGAAACACCACTTAAACAAGTTTAAGGCTTCACTTGAACACCGCTTAGTTCAGCCTAAACTAAGATAACCAAGTTAAGTGTTCAAGGTTTTGAAACAAGACTCAAAGTCTTTCTTTCTCAAATGATAATCAATTCTATTTCTGAAATGAATGACAAAGGCATTAAATAAGCCTAGCAAGTACACAAAAATGGGGTTTCCTTCATGGTTAGGAAACCTTGTAAACTAGCTTACAAACTAAGTACACCCGGCTTAGTTTAAACAAGGGCTAATCCAAATGTTTGCTTACAAAACGATTTAATTACACTCTTAAACCTTTCCTAAATATGAAGTAATCTTTGAACACTCAAATCCTTAGCAATGAAGGAAGGAAAGGCTGGCTACCACTTCAAAGAATGATGAATGCATGGCTGCCAATTCAAGTGTATGTATGCGTGTACATGCTTGCCAAATAGAGCCAATCCCTTGAGCCACGTGTCACCTCCTTGCTTGGCTGAGTCATAGCATGACTAAGAACCTCTAAGCAATCAACAAGGCACATAGGAAGCTGAAGGGAACCCACCAAGGAGGGAAAACTCACTTGGTTAAGAAACCGACTGTGTACGTGTCGTACATTCCCGGTTTTGTTGCAGCAAGTTGACACATCATATGCTGAGTAATGGCTGGTTTACTTGCATGGGGGAAAACCTCAAAATGTCTAAAAACCCCTTCTTTTTGAAACACACCATTTAGAGGTCATTTGGACCCTCAAGTAGTCGTTTCTTCCAAACCGTGCATTACCGGGGCCAGTTCAGCATAGGGACAAAAATGGGGTTCGTTTCCTAACCAAACGAACTCCAAACCTGGAAATTCTTATTGGATATAAAAGCTAAGACCTTAAGATTTCCAGTAAGGCAAAAATTTAGGACTTAAACATTTTGGAAGCCTAAACAATTAAAGACACAAAACCATGCTTCTGCAGGGACGAACTGGCAGTTTTGGCACTTGAACGTTTCTTTTGGTTTTGAATATCGAAATGAAGTCCAAATGGAGTGATTCCTGATTCCCTGGAAAGCTAACATCTTGGGAATTCTGAATATGCAAAAATATGTGACTTAAACCCCAAATAGGACTAAGTAATTTGATCCCCAAAACTGAGCTGCTGCACTGTTCAAAAACAGCAACCTACTGTTCTGTGTTTTCAACAAAAAGCAAGCCTTTTCTTCGTTTTTTTTTTTTTTTGGCTTGTGAAACATGACTTCCTGGTTGTTTAAGATTCTTATTATTTAGGCTTGAGGGATATACATCAAGAACATATGCTAATTCTAGCAAGAATGATGAAAAGCCATTATCATCAACGAAACCTATGCAAGGTCCTGTAAAAGCAGAAGCCAAGGATGTTGATGACTATGTCCCAATTGCTAAGCGGATAAATAAAGAAACGTCAAGCAGTAAAGCAGGGCCGAAGAAGAAAGTAGAAAAGTTTAGTCTTCCTAGTTGAAGAAAGTCAATAAGAAATCAGAGAAAATAAAAAAAAAAATTCTAATTGCTCAAGGTCATCAATAGAGCTACCTATCTCATTGATAGACTTGCACTCAGGGTAGGCGATGACAAGGAGAGTGATGAAGGATGGAGTAGCACACAATGTATTTATACACCTGGCTTCCAACTTCCACTAAAATACAAACATTGAAATCATATTGCTGTAAAATTTTATCAAGCACTATCAATAACATTTTATCACAAACTCTTAAGAAAAATTACCGCAAGTTTAAAAAAAAAGAAGAAGAAGAAGAA
Source organism: Lophocereus schottii (assembly GCA_002740545.1). NCBI lineage: Eukaryota > Viridiplantae > Streptophyta > Magnoliopsida > Caryophyllales > Cactaceae > Lophocereus > Lophocereus schottii. Next base: position 12,064 of record NCQV01108584.1, on the reverse strand, counting down.
ATCAGGGGAAAAAATAGGTGTTGCGTCACAGTTTCTTACATTTTCTTACAAAAAAATGGAAAAAGAGGATTATGAAAGAAAAATGGCCTTCCTTAATTCTCCTTAAACTTTATCAAGTTGCGCTCACCTTGATGATGTTTAATCCATTAAATTTCAAAAAATCGGGTAAGTGAAGTCAAAAAAAAATATTTGGCAAATAAAAAAATTACCCATCAAATTTTTGATCATTTGCATCAATTAAGCATTCGAGACTCAACAACTTTAAAAAAAAATACACTTCAAATTCGTGTACGCGACCGACTCCCGACGGGGCATTTATAGAAGGCAAAAATTATACGACAAATCAAATGGTGCCACGTGTAAACAAAATTGACCAATCACATATTGTCATGTGTCATGTTGACTTTGGTGGATCCGCTTGGTCAAAATTAAATGTGGCTAAAACTTGGCCAGTTAAAAAATGCCACGTGTTGTTCATAATGCAGAAATTAGTAATTATTTTCTTTATTTAAAAATAAGGAACTAATTATTGGGCCTAGGCTCAAAGCCCAACCTTTATCCTAGCTGCTAGATGCTATAAATAGGGGTCATTTTGCCTCATTTTTGAACATTCAGTATTATAGAATTCAAAAGGTCAGACTGCAAGCGACCATCCAGCTACCAAGCAAAAAGGATCAAAACTTACAAGCTTTAAAATCAGCAATCAACCAGCTGCAGATCAAGATCAAGAATGATTTCAAAATTCTTCAGCCAATTCAGCATCAACTAAGATCAAGCATCACGCCCTCAGAAGGCTTAAGTTACTAGGAGATCCAATCAGATAGCTATTTCACTGTATTAAATTCAGATATTGTACCTACACATACTACATCAATACAAAGATTCAATTTGTTTCTCAATTTCTTATCTAATTTATTTTAGGCTCGAAATTTGTGTTTACACTATGTATTAGCTTATTCTCCTAAATTGTGCTACTTTCTAGTCCTCTTACATGGAGACTCTCCTTCTCCAAGCATGCCAACATTCCCTAATGTCATGAAATATTCAAACGGGGTGAACCTTAGATGTTGCCTATGTGTAGGCTACAGGTTTCGAATAAATAACCTTACTTGATCAGCCTCTTAGGGTTAATTCACTATATAAGCAACCTTTGGCCTCCGTTGAGTAAGGAAGTCAAGAAAGCTTTCCTATTCCTTCTGTCTAATTAACTCCAGATCCTCAAGTATAGTAGGGAAGTCGGCATTATATGAATACGGGAATAAGAACTCTTTGTATATATCATCCTAATTCCTAACCTTGTAAGGGTCAACAATATTATACTACCTCATCATATCCTTGTTGAAGGTCCAAGCAAATATGATATGGAACATATCCTTGTCAATTTCTTTTAAACTCATAGCACTAATAAAATTTCTCACATAGTGGTGACCATTTTTAGTCCCATGAAATTGATATCCGGCATGGTGAATTTCAAGGGTAATTTCCTTTTTAGGATTGACGTGAATTGCGTATAGTTATTTAAGTAATTTTTAAACATGGAGGCTTCCTTAAGCAGTTGTTCTATTTGATCTACTCATGGATCGGTTTGAGGAGTGCCTTTTTCCACTTCTTCTTCTTTTTTATTGTCTAACTCTCCTTTTCGATCGTCCTTCCCTTCTTCTGCATAAGGTTGCTTAGTATTCTACCCTTGGGATTCTTTTGTGAGGTTTTGGAGTGCTGTGGCCATCATCTCCATCTTCTTTTCACTCTCCTCCATTCTAGTTTTTATCCTTTCCACCTTCTTTATAAACTAAGCCATTTCACTTACCTGTCATTAGGATGGGTGAGCGTTTGGACTTTGACATTGATCTTAATCGTACAGGCGGAGTTTTCCCATCTACTTACTGAGATTGCAATCTCCCAGTTTGTGGACTCTACTCGCATACCTTCTTAATTTCCCTATCCTAACTAATAAGGTGACAGCTTAAAGGAGTTGAATGTTGTTGATGTGAATAATGGAAATGAAACATCACCAGCATTTGCTATAGGCTAGAGAAAGTGGATAATGAATTACAGTCTGGTTGGGAAGGAGATAACACTTGAATGGTTAGGCTAGGCTGGACACAATAATGTCAAGAAATCAAGCCTTACAATAGACTAAGCTCTACATTGGGCTTAGATGACGAACATGTGGGCCTAAGTTGGATCTAACTATGGCTAATATGACTTATGGGCTTGTACTGGCCTTAAGCATGATCTTAGTTTGTTTTGCCTATAATTGGCTAGTTTAAGCATGTGAATGGATCTAGGTGGATTCAGACAAGGATCCTAAACCTAAGCAATGGATCTTTGATGCAAGGACAATGGACTTATGCATGGAGCAAATACTTAGGTCTTAATTAGGCGTATGTATTATAAATATGATGCATGATTGGGTGCAACTTAGAAGATTAACACTCTAAAGGTCTAATAAGCACCATTACAAACTTTAGACCTAGATAAACTGATGGACGATGCATGATGAGACCAAATGATGCATAACTCCTTGGGCCCAAGTATCTTATAACTAATGTGGTCAAACCCTAAATGAACCATGTCGACCTATAAACTAAGACCATATGTTGAGAGCCCAGGGTACTGACTTAATGTTTAAATGATGTCGTGCAGTGGACTCTAAAGCAAATGGACCAAAGTGGACTAGACCTATCCTACAGGATGATGATCAGGTTCCCCGTTAGGCCCTGAAATTGGCATCTTTCTCTTAATATTAGACTCAGGCACATGCATTCAGGCTACAGGTATCCCAGTCGGGTACTTATGGACCTAAAACTTGCCTAAATTCTAGCCATTCTCTAAACATGAACTAGCATGAAAACCACCTTTTTTTTGTTTTGGCTACTCGATATGGCTTTTTAGGCTCAATCAAGACCACCATTATGACCTCCTATACCCTAAACTAGGAACTAGGGCTAAAACTAATTCAAATCCAAGGTAACGATCCGCTTAGGGCTCAATTAGCCTCAAAGATGTTTTGATTCCTAACCCTAGGCACTAAGTTTAACATTTCCTAATCTAGACTCTCCTAAGATTTAAAGTATCAATGCATTCTCCTTAGGGCTAGCTTAGTTAAGTTGTACAAAAACACATCCAAGCACACATATAAGTTCCACCCTAAGCCAGAATTTTAAGTTACAAGTGGTTCAAGTAAGGTTTAGAACAGTCCTCTCGCAATCCAAATGTTTCATATCCATGGGTTTGTAGCAAGACTGGAACATTTTGATTTTCTCCCCAAATCATGTGGACTAGAAGTGTTTTGCAAATCGGTGAAATAGTGACAAGCTTGGTTGGAGGTCTAAGTGGACCCACTAAGTTAGCCAACAGTTTTCCCAAGGGGCAATAGTGGGGTTTAATCTTAGAGTTGTTGTTAATCTTGTTAGGGCAACACCTTTAATGTAAGAATGCCTAATGCAATTGCAATTAAAATAATTTTCCTTATTGAATTTCAAATCCCACCTTCTTTTAACAAAACGTCCCCTAGTGGAGTCACCAATAATACCGTGCCATTTTTAGAGAATTACTTTTATTAGCTCTATTAAAATAAATTATCTTGTTAAGGTGGAAGTTTAAGAGTCGGGTGCATTACGCCGTATCTCCCAAGAGGAGGCACAAGACTTAGTTATAATTGACTATAATTATAGGAGACATTGACAATAAAAATCTTATTCATGATATAAGGTTTGATATGGCCATTAATAAAATTTATAAATGAATAATTAAATAATACTGTAAATCAAAAGCCTATATTTTCTATGTGTAACCCTCCCCACACTTAACCCTTTCCATATAAACCTAAAAATGAAAGTCACAGAACAACAATGTACAATATGATGCTAATTAAATTCATTTTATTTAGCATTCTGAATAAAACATTTACTACTTCAGTTATCTCATGATGGCATCCAACATCATTGAACTAATGTCCCATTCGTATATGATTCAATTGTAAGAAGCTAAATATCCATTATGATTATGTGAATTGTATGTGCATACTTGAACTGACTGAGAAGCCCAAATTTCACTGATCAACAAACAATACATCAATGGGAGGGGCCATTGTTATATGACAAAACAATTACAATAATTATTTTATATTACAATTGATTAGACATAATTAATTCAATAAAACAATGTACATATAAGGGCATGACCACTATACTGTACCTAGAGTTGTTCGATTGTTAAAGCAATTTGAACTTTCATACGCCTTGGATAGAATGATAAGTAGGCCACAAACGTTTAATAATGAAGTCACAAAGATAAAAATAGGTCTGTGGCAATGATGGAGGTCCATCCATGAGCATGATTACCAGCCCTCAAGGAAGTCCAAGGGAGTCGAATTTCATGAGTAAAATCTAAGAAATCAGCTTTGCCTGCCAAGACACATTTCAGCCCAGCATCTTTTTTATGCCTGTGCACAAACCCTGTATAGTGCACATCATTTCTTTATCTTCCTAAGGGTATGATTGGGTTGCCAGAGTACTAAATTTAATTTCAAGATGTGCTCTTTCCAATAAGACCAGTTGCAAGTCATTTGGAGGTCATTTGCTACCTCAAATCAGCCGTTGAAGTCAAGTGCTCAAAATTGTTTTAGTTCTGCCCAGATCTAGAAATGGGTCTGTTTGGACGCCCCAAGCTCCCCCACTTGGACTGAAATGTTTATGACTTGAAAGTACATTAAAAATATTATCAAGTGGCCATAAAAAAATGTAGCCAAATTACACTCATGAGGAGTTATTAACCAGCAAATTAAGGGAAGAAAATCCCTTTTACCCGGTTAAGGGCAGCCGGCTGTCATGTTGTTCTTTTTGAGGTATTTTGCTCTTATCAAGGTCTAATCCACTTGTAAATGACTTGATTAGTGTACTTTGAAGCTGATTGAGGCCCCCTAAGCTTCCAAAGTCGACAACACATCCTCAAGATCAATAATGAAGTGTTGTCATGCCACGGTTCAATCTCCCCTTTTGTAGTTTGTTTTGGATTTCCGAAATGTACCTAGTTTAGCTTGCTATCTTGAATTTGTGGCTGATGTTTATTGTTAGGGGGGGATTATATAAGCCTCCAAGCTGCCTTGTATGAAGACTTTAGCTTGTATGTTGAATGAAGTTGAGCCTTAGCTCCTTTAAACTCTCAAACTCTCTTCTAGCTTATCTCTATCTTTGGCAGGGTAGGGTGGTGTTCTAGCAAGAGTCTTGACTTCTTTTTAGTGGTGTTTCTGTATCCAAGAGGTTGTTAAGGGCCCTAGCATAAGCCTCGGTGGTGCATCTATATCCAAGGATTTGTGTTAGCTTCGGTTTATCCCACCAAGTTATAGTTTGAGTTTGTGATTTCAAAGTTTGCTACTCTATTCCCTTCTTGCTTGCATTCTATTTTTCTTCCCCTTTGATTCTTCCCTTTGAGATACACCATATTTGGTGTCAAAGCAAGTTTCTCCTTGGCCTGGTATTCACCCTCAAACTTCCCTAAACACAAGCCCAAACACATCCTCAAAATACAAACCACAACCGGCTATTTCGACCATGCCAGGCAGAAGTTCAGCACGGTCACACCGTGCCATTGAGACACGATCTTGCCACCTTTCCATCTTGCCATCCTATTCTAGGAGTTTAGCATGGCCCACCCGTGCTATTGAGCATGATCGTGCCACTACCATTTCGTGTTATTCCACCTTATTTTAAACATGAGTGCTACAAGCATGACTTTGAAAGAGAAGTTCAAAGCCCTCATAAGGAATTATGAAGCCATGAGGTTACAAAATGAAGAAATCAAGGGCCACAATGAGTATTTGAAGCGCCAACTTGATGAATCCATAAAGCAAAAGCGGAAGGAACTTAAAAGAAGTTCACGTTCCTCCAACTCGTCCGAATCTGAACAAGGTGAGGACAACCATGATGGAAGCCATCACTTGAACTCTTCAAGTGAGGAAGAGCCTTTTAGGAGGCCACGAAGGAATGGGAGGAATGCTTCTAACTTTGGAGACATCAAGGTGGAGGTACCGGAATTCGAAGGGAGACTTGACCCTAACGAGTTCTTGGAGTGGCTCCAACCCGTGGAGAGGATTTTTGATTACAAGGAAATTCCAGAAGAAAAGAAGGTAAAATTTGTTGCTCTTAGGCTCCGTAAGTATGCGTCCCTTTGGTGGTCTAACTTGTGTGCCAAAAGAGCAAGACAAGGGAAGGGTAAGATTCAGACTTGGGAAAAGATAAAGACCAAACTCAAGGCCCGTTTCTTACCACCCTCCTATCTTCATGATAGCTACTCTCAATTAACCTAACCCTAGGTAATAGAGTGTTGAGGAGTATACTAGGGAATTTAAGAAGTTGTTAATTAAGTGTGACCTTAACGAGGCCGAAGAGCAAACCATAGTGAGGTACTTAGGGGGACTTGATCCTAGGTATGCTCATGTGGTTGAGTTACAACAATACACTACTCTTGATGAGGTGTGTGTTCTAGCCCACAAAGTGGAACAACAAAGAAAAACTAAGCTCTACAAAAAAAGCCCTCCTAAGCCTTTCCCTAAGAGCCAATCTTTCAACAAGGGGAGCTCTTACCCACCTCCTAAGCCCTCGGTTCCTAGCCCCTTCACTCCATAAAAACCCCAAACCCCTCAAAGGAACCAAACCCCTTCAAACTGGCCTAAATCCTCTCCTATGAACAATAAGAGATGCTTCAAAAGCCAAGGCCTAGGTCACACAGCCGCGGAATGTCCTAATAGGAGAATTATCTCCTTGGCCGAATAGGAGCCGTGTAAGGAGGAAGAAGAGGAGGAGCAAAAGGAAGTGTACCTCATGGAGGAACAAGAGGAGGTCGTAGAGGAAGTGGATGAAGGAGAGTTGCTTGTATTGAGGAGAGCCTTGAATAGTCAAAAGGGAGCCTTGGAAGAACAAAGGGAGAATATCTTTCATACAAGATGCACCATCCAAGGCAAAGTTTGTTCTCTCATCATTGATGGGGGGAGTTGTGCAAATGTTGCCTCCTCAAGCATGGTGGAGAAGTTAGGCCTTCAAGCTTCGGCCCACCCCTATCCTTACAACATCTAATGGCTTAACCAAGGTAAGGTTTGCAAGTCAATTCAAGATGTTTGATTTCCTTTTCCATTGGCAAGAGTTATCATGATGAATTGTGGTGTGACATCATTCTCATGGATGCATGTCATCTTTTGTTGTGGAGACCATGGTTATTTGACCGAAAGGTGATGCATGATGGCCATTTGAATACCTACACCTTTCATAAAGGTGGGAAGAAGATCACCCTTGCCTCCTTATGCCCTTCCCAACTCCACAAAATTAATCCACAAAAGAACCAAGACCATTTAGATTTGCTCCTCATCTTCGGTGAACCCCCTCCTTAAGGCATCCCATCATAAATTCAAGGCCTTTAAGGAGTGGATTCTCGCCTCACTACGAGAATCCGAAGCACCCCTGCCCTCTCATCCCATAGCTATCTCACTCCTTAAACATTTTGCCCATGTCTTTCTCGAGGAAATACCCTCCAGCCTACCCCCACAAAGATCCATCCAACACCACATTGATCTCATCCCCGGAGCCATACTTCCCAACAAACCGGCCTATAGAATGAACCCTAAAGAGACCATGGAGGTCCAAAGGTAAGTGGAAGAATTGGTAACCAAAGGATTTGTGAGAGAAAGCCTTAGTCCATGTGCGCTGCCGGCCTTGTTAGTCCCAAAGAAGGATGGGAGTATGCGAATGTGTGTAGATAGCCGGGTAATCATCAGATAACCATCAAGTATAGATATCATATCCCACGGCTTGAGGATATGCTTGATGAACTACATGGCTCAAGTGTGTTCTCTAAGGTGGATTTGAGGAGTGGCTACTACCAAATAAGGATTAGAGAAGGGGATGAGTGGAAGACAGCTTTAAGATAAAGGGAGGCTCGTACGAGTGGCTAGTCAGGCCATTCGGTTTGTCTAATACTCCAAACACCTTTATGAGGCTCATGAATCAAGTATTTCGGCCATTTATTGGGAGATTTGTGGTGGTATACTTTGATGACATCTTGATCTATAGCAAGAGCGAAAAGGAGCACCAAGAGCATCTAACTCAAGTCATGGAGGTCCTTGAAAGGGAGAAGCTTTATGGTAACCTTAAAAAGTGTACATTCTTCACTTGTGAGGTCACCTTTCTTAGATACATTGTCACTAGCCACAGCATCAAGGTGGATGAGAGCAAAGTTGAGGCCATTCGGACATGGCCTACTTTAAAGAGCATTCATGATATGCGAAGTTTCCATGGGCTTGCCTCCTTCTATAGGCGGTTCATTAGAGGTTTTAGCACTATCATGGCCCCCATGACCGAGGTGACCAAAGGCACAATCTTCAAGTGGAGCCCCAAAGCTCAAGAAGCATTCGAAACCAGCAAATCTAAGCACACCCAAGCCCCAATCCTAGCCTTGCCATGCTCTGACAAGGTGTTTGAAGTTGAATGTGATGCATCAGGGGTTGGTATTGGAGGAGTACTCACTCAAAGAAGGGTGGCCCTTAGCCTTCTTTAGTGAGAAACTTTGTGATTCAAGGAGGAAATATTCAACTTATGATAAAGAATTCTATACAATTGTGAGAAGTCTTGAGCATTGAAGTCATTACTTGGTGGCTAGTGAGTTCATATTGCATTCAGACCATGAGGCCTTGAAGTACATTCAAGGACAATACAAACTCAACTCACGGCATGCCAAATAGGTGGCATTCCTCCAACCATTCCGCTTCACCATCAAGCATAAATCCTGGAAGTTAAACCAAGGAGTCGATGCCTTGTTAAGAAGGCATTTACTTTTGTTCCAACTTGATGCATGCATCCTTGGGTTCGAACATTTGAAGTCCCTTTATGAAGATGATGAAGACTTTGGAGAGCTCCACAAGTTTTGTAAACGGCACCCAAAGGAAGATTTCTTGATTTAAGATGGGTTTCTCTTCAAGGGTCCTCGGCTTTTCATCCCTAAGTGTAAGACTAGGGAGTTGATCATTCGGGATGTTCATGGAGGATCCTTGGCTGGTCACTTTGGGGAGAGCAAAACTCTTCTCATGTTGAAAGAGCACTACTATTGGCCAAGAATGACCAAGGATGTCCAAGATGTATTAAAGAGATGAGCTACTTACCAAGTAGCCAAGAGCCACTTGCTACCTCACGGCCCTTATATGCCCTTGTCGGTTCCCACCCTTCCATAGGAAGATGTGAGCATGGATTTCGTGCTAGGGCTACCAAGGACACAAAGGAGCAAAGACTCCATCTTTGTGGTTGTAGACCGCTTTTCAAAGATGGCACATTTCATCCCTTGTGCCAAGACAAATGATGCTACCCACATTGCCGAGTTGTACTTCAAAGAAGTAATGAGGTTGCATGGCATTCCAAGGTCCATAGTTTCGGATCGTGATACCAAGTTCCTTAGCCATTTTTGGACACTTTGGAAGAAAATGGGCACCAAGCTCAAGTATAGCACTACTTGTCATCCCTAAACGGATGGCTAAACCAAAGTTATCAACTGAACTTTGGGAACCCCTTTAAGAGTCTTGGTGAAATCCAATGTTAAGGCTTGGGATTTGCTCTTGACACAAGCTGAATTTGCCTACAATAAGGCCCCATGCAAGGTAACTGGTTTGTCTCCATTTAAGATTATGTATGGAGTGGATCCTTTGAGTCTACTTGATCTTGTGCCAAGAGGGATAAATGAGAAGCCAAATGTGGAGGCTAGTAAGAGGGTGAAGGAGATTCAAAAACTCCATAATATAGTCAAGTCCAAGATTGAGAAGGCCAATGCATCCTATCAAGAACAAGCAAACAAGCATAAGAAGAGAGTGGTGTTCCATCCCGGGGACTTGGTTTGGATTCACTTAAGGAAGGAAAGGTTTTCTTCAAAACGCAAGAGCAAGCTAATGCCAAGAGCAGATGGCACCTTTGAAGTCTCGGAAAGGATCAATGACAATGCATATAAGATCAATTTGCCTGGGCACTATGGAGTTTTGGCCGCTTTCAACGTAGCCGATTTAAGTCCCTACTTGGAAGATGAACATCTAGACAATTTGAGGGCAAATTCTTCTCAACAAGGGGAGGATGATAGAAGTCCATCCATGAGCATGATCACTAGCCCTCAAGGAAGTCCAAGGGAATCGAATTTTATAAGTAAAATCCAAGAAATCAGCTTTGCATGCCAAGACGCATTTCAGCCCAGCCACGATTTCAAGCCAGTGCGCAAACCCAGTATTGTGCACATTATTTCTTGATCTTCCCAAGGGTATGATTGGGTTGCTGGAGGCCTAATTTTAAGTTTAAGGTGTGCTCTTTCCAATAAGACCAGTTGTAAGTCACTTGGAGGTCATTTGCTACCTCAAATCAGCCGTTGAAGTCAAGTGCTTAAAACTGTTTCAGTTCTGCCCAGATCTGGAAATGGGTCTGTTTGATGCCTAAAGATCCCCCAATTGGACTGCAACTTTTATGGCTTGAAAGTAAATTAAAAATATCATCAAATGGCCATAAAAAAACTCAGCCAAATTACACTCATGAGGAGCTATTAACCAACAAAGTAAGGGAAGAAAATCCCTTTTACTCGGTTAAGGGCAGCCAGCTGCCATGTTGTTCTTTTGAGGTATTTTGCTCGTATCAAGGTCTAATCTACTTGTAAATGACTTGAATAGTGTACTTTGAAGCTGATTGAGGCCCCCTAAGCTTCCCAAGTCAACAACTCATCCTCAAGATCAACAATGAAGTGTTGTCAAGCCACGGTTCAATCTCCCCTTTTGTAGTTTGTTTTGGATTTTTGAAATGTACCTAGTTTAGCTTGCTATCTTGAATTAGTGGCTGATGTTTAGTGTTGGGGGGGATTATATAAGCCCCCAAGCTGCCTTGTATGAAGACTTTAGCTTGTATGTTGAATGGAATTGAGCTTTAGCTCCTTTGAACTCTCAAACTCTCTTCTTGCTTATCTCTATCTTTGGCCCGGTAGGGTGGTGTTCTAGTAAGAGTCTTAGCTTCTTCTTGGTGGTATTTCTATATCCAAGAGGTTGTTAAGGGCCCTAGCATAAGCCTTGGTGGTGCATCTGTATCCAAGGATTTGTGTTAGCTTCGGTTTATCCTACAAAGTTATAGTTTGAGTTTGTGATTTCAAAGTTTGCTACTCTATTCCCTTCTTGCTTGCATTTTGTTTTCGTGCCCTTTGATTCTCCCCTTTGAGATACACCAGACAATTATGGTATTTCATCTTTCACTTACTTAGGTTGTAGCATGACATATCGCTAGCGTTGCCCAATAGGTAGAAGGAGAGAGACAAAGTAGAAAATATGAGAAGTTTGAGATCTTATGAGAAAGATAGATTAAG
>NCQV01108571.1:0-15809 GCA_002740545.1 Lophocereus schottii | reverse complement strand
TCATTCTCTCTGAAAAAAAGAGAAATATACAAATGAAAAAAAAGATGAAAAAAATGAAAAAATTGGAAATAAAAGGATTTAACATTGCTATTGGATTGGATTACTTCAACACTTTCTCTCATTTTGAGCCAACTAAGGGGATTTGTTTGTGTCTTCAAGATGTATCACTTTGAGGAGTTCATTTTGTGGAAAATTGGGAGGCAATAATTTTGCTCTTAGTCTTTGGCCTTTTGGTCCACAATCCCCAAATATTTGCTCCCCTGTAAACCTTTACCAATAGTCCCTTGACAACCCTATTTAAGTCCTCATGATTGCCTAGTGTGTTTTGCATTATAGTGATAGTGAATTAGAGAGTCTTAGTAAGCTTTTGGTAAATTTGATTCTTTGGAATGAGATTTGAGAGAACTAAGTTATACTTTAAAATACGTGAGTGATGAGTGCTTCGTTACTAAGTGAGATTCCATGGGTTCTTCTAGTTCAACCTATTACATGTGCCAATATGATTGTTTAAGTTGATTTGGGTGACTAATTTAATATTTGATGCGATGGTCTCTGCTTATATTTCAAGACCTCATTCTCCTATCTATTTATAATGGTTTAAATCACTTTTGAGCTAATTTTTGGGTCGATTTGGAAATTGATGGTGCTACTAATATCTACCTGAGGAGGTTTTTCATAATATTTTCAGTTTTATGGTACTTAGGGATAAGCAACAGTTCAAGCATGGGGTAGTTTGATAAGTGTCCAAATATTACTTCATTTTCGAGTTATTTTGTAGCATTTTTAGGGAATTGATGACCATTTTACTATAATTTATACCCCAATTCCTGCTTTACGCTTCGGTGTAGTTCTTTGATGCTTTCTGTAGTTTTGAAGACCATTTTGACCTAGGATTAACCCTCCAATGATGAGGTTTGACGCACCATAGGTGCCCTAGCCTTTATGGCCATGGAGAGGAGGAAGAATGAAGAAACTGGAGACAGAGGCCTCCATGTATAGTTCATGGAGAAGGCTACGGTCTGTGGCAGGCTTGCAATGGTTGCAACCTTTCATTTTTCTCAGTTTTGTGGCTGAGAATGCATAAACACTACTATATTAAGGCATGCTCGGCTGTAAGAAGGATCATCCGTACCCAATCTATCTCAAATATCTCTCAAATAGTTGGTGTTCTGATCAATTTGGACCAAGAAGAGGAGCAAAAGGAAGTCGATTTGCAAGGCAGAAGCTTGAAGATTGGAGGATCGACAAGAACTCCATTATTGGTAAGCACTTCCTTTTCGTTTACTCCTTAGACTCTATTAGAATTATTTTAGTTTGATTTAATGTATTGTTTCAACTCTTTTGTTAGTTTAATAAACATGAGAGAGAGAGTAGTTTTCCTTTAGTATAGGGATTTGCTAGCTAATCAATGAAATTGGACCTTAATTTTATGAATATTGTGCTTAATCTATTTAGATTGTCTCAATCTAGTTTGTGTTGTGAATGTTGTGAGTGATTTAGGCCAAAATAACTTGCAAATAATTAGATAGTGGGGTGCAGAACCAAAAGGAGAAATTCGCTATTAGATCGACAAGATAAGACTTAACATAGTAATTTGTAAGAAAAAGTTGCATGTTGAGAGTGAGAAATTGACAATCTAGATCCTTAATTTGGATTAATTCAAGAACCTTTGACAGCATGACAATTTAATTAGTCTAAAAAATTTAGTTAATTTTGAAAAGAAGAATTAAATTATGCATGATTGTTATCCTTTGATTCATCAAAACTAGTTCAATTTCCCAGATTTAATTCATTATTGGTAAAATAAATCTCTAGGCAATTTTAATTAATAGAAATCTTATGTCAGCAATTAGCATTTCATATAGTGATTGATTAGTTTTAGATAACATTCTAACTTAATATCTATTTTGCTTAGCATTTCCAAAGGATAAACTCGATAGATTGCATTGGTGCCTAAGGAATGATATTTTAATCTAGACTATAGCACCTGTGTGCTTGCGGACTATGTTAGTGCTCAGGATTTCAATGCAATTTAGCTTCTTTTTGGGTTGAATCTTGGAAACGATTTTCGCCGAAAGATAGGGTTAGGGTTCGTGCATTTGACCTCGATTTTGATTTGATTTTGGCCAAGAATTTTTGAATTTTATTATCCATGTTGTATTGAGTAAAACTGCTCAAAATCTCGGTCTATTTAACCAAGAATTGGTACTTAATTTTGCAAAATTTCACGAATAAAAATTAAGGTTTTTGTAAAATAGGGGAATTTGATTTCGATCATTTTTTACAATTGTTTTCCGTAATTAAATTTGTGGTTTATGTTACCTATAAAATTCTGAATGAAAGCCCTCAATCTAGAGCATGCATACGGATGGGCAGAATTGCTAGCTTGAGTTTAGGTTCAAATTCCCCCTTGAATGTTGATATGACTTGCTTTAAAGGCAACGCCACCCACCAAGACTAGGATCCACCAAGAATTTTATAAAGGCTTAGCCACCAACAGCTGTATAAAGGCTCCAATTAAGACTCACCATGTTGTTTACAAGGATGAAGAGAACTCAAGATTCAGCGAGAGAAAGCTTTGATGCTTAAATGTTCATTCCTTCAACTTGCCTTTAACTAAACTCGAGTATGGCTTTTATAGGGCTGGCTAATACTCCAGGAAACTCATTGTACATAGGAAAGTACAAAATACAACTTACCAGATTAACATAGAAAATATAAAAGTAAGTTACTAGATAAACTATAGTAAAAATAATATAAATTCGAAAACTAAGGCTCTTGAGACTTGTTCCCATTAGCTTGGGGACTTATTATCTTAAACTCCGATGTTAGGAAAGGGGAATGCATCCTTGGAATCAGTTGGAAGTATTTGTTTCTTAGGGGTGATGAATCCATTTGCATTTAATGCTTCCAGACTTTTCCATATTCACACCGCAGCAGGGTCAGATTTATTGAGCCATAACTCTCTTATTTCTAGTCCAAATCTAATAAAATAGGATTCATATGAAAGCTTGACAAGTCTCTTTTTGATGGAAAAAGTTTTTCTAATTTTGGCCTAGCTGTTGGAGAGAAATAAGCCATACCAGCCAGGTGGTCCAAACTAGAACTGACAGTTGACTTTGGGGCAGTCCACTTTGGAGCTTAACTCAACCGACCCAATGAACTCCAAATGACTTGAAACATGTTCTATGTGAAAGCTAACATCTCAAAATTAAACATAGCCTGGAATAACCTTGGCTAGGTCATATGGAGTTTAGACAAAAGTTGCCTAAATTTGGACTTTCGGTCCAAAAATTGTCCATGGGTGCAACCTACTATTTTGAGTTTCCGTTATTCTTGTCATATGTTTAGCCTCAATTTAATGAGTAAATTTATTAGGAGACCTTTTAACCATCTCGAAAGGGGAGAGTTGGGATCCCGAGGGCTTAGGATAGACCCTGAACTGAAGCTCTAATTCAGTGCATGGACCAAGTCCCTTGTGATGAAGCTTTTGAGCACTAACAAGGACTTGAGTGCTCTCTTGGACTAAAGTATGCATGGCATTTTGTTCATAATCTATGAAATTTTGAGAAGTCTATTTTTTAATGGAAAATTTTTCACTAATTGTGGCCCATCCGTTTGAGAGAAATGGGTCGTACTAACCAGATGGTCCAAACTAGAACTGACAGTTGACTTTGGGGCAGTGCACTTTAGAGCTTAATTTGACAGACCTAATGAACTCCAAATGTATTAAAAATGTTCCATGTGAAAGATAACATCTTAAACTTAAAGATAGCCTAGAATGGCCTTGGCCATGTCATGTAGAGCATAGGCAAAAGTTGCCTCAAAATCGGACTAACATTCTGTTCAAAAACTATATATGGCCGCAACCTTCTATTTTTGAGCTTCCCTTATTCTTGTTGTAGGTTTAGCCTCAATTTAATGAGTAATCCCATTAGGAGACCTCTTCACCTTCCTATAAGAGGAGGATAACATATCCAAAGGGCTTGGAATAGACCTTGAACTGAAGCTCTAAATCAGTGCATGGACCAAGTCCCTCTTGTGATGAAACTTTTGAGCACTAAGAAGGATTTGAGTGCTCTATTAGACTAAAATAGGCATGAGATTTGCTTTATCCTCCCCTTCTTATTTGTGACTTTCCCTTAAATCATCACATCATCTTCATCCTCAAGATAAGGTGTGAGATCACCTACATTGAAGGTAGGAGACATACCCATGTCACCCGGGTAATTCTAGCTTGTAAGCATTATCGTTCACCTTTTCAAGGACTTTGAAAGGACCATCCCCTCTTGGCATAAGCTTGTTTCTCCTATGTGATGGGAATCTTTCCTTTCTCAAGTGTAGCCATACTAAGTCCTCGGTGTTCAAGGTGATGGCCTTGCGGTGCTTGTTTGCTCTTACCTTGCACATCTTATTGGTCTTCTCAATCTTTGCTCGAATTTGTTGGTGAAGCTTCTTTATCTCCATTAGTCTTTCTTCTACCTCATAGCTCACTCTAAACTTAAAACAAAGAGGTATGAGTTCAGGTGGAGTTAGAGGGTTAATTTCATAACATGACTCAAATGGAGAATGGGCGGTAGCAAAGCTTGGTGTGCGGTTTTATGCAAACTCAGCATGTGGGAGCATAGGATCCCACTCCTTGATGCTTTTACTCATTAAGCTTCTAAGCAATATAGCGAGTCTTATTGGTGACCTCTGTCTGTCCATCCATTTGAGGATGGTGGAAAGTGCTATATAAGATCTTAGTGCCATGGAGCCATCATAAATACCTCCAAAAGTAACTAAGAAACTTTGTGTCTCGATTTGACACAAGACAACTTCCTTAATGTAAAGATAGGCCACATGAGATGCATCATCAGTTTTCTCATAATGGTATCCTTCTTTGAGTGCTTGAGAGAGCAACTATAAAATCCATGCTTACATCCTCCCATGGACCATTAGCAATAGGCAATGAGGTGTATAAAACCTTGGTGGAATTAGCTCTTAGCTTTTTGGCAAATGGAATACTTAGAAATTACCTCATGAACGTCCCCACCTATCTTGGGCCAAAAGAAGTGTTTCTTGAACATGTCAATGGTCTTGTTGATCCCAAAATGGCCAGCCAAACCTCCTTCTTGCACCTCTTTGATAAGAAGCTTTTGGATTGGCCCCTTTGGAATACATAGATTATTTCCCTTGAATAAGAAGCCCCGTTGCAGAGTGTAGGGGCCATACTTATGGTCATCTTGATCGTTAAGGTAGTGCTTGAAGTCTTCATCATCTCGGTAGAGCTCTTGGATGCATTGGAAGGCTAGAACCTTTGGTTCCATTATGGCCAAAGAGAAAGCTGCCTAGATAATGCATCTGCTACAACATTTATTCTCCCCTTCTTATGTTTAGCCATAAAGGAGAAACTTTATAAGAACTCAACCCACTTAGCATGTCTTAGATTGAGTTTATGCTGGCCATTCAAGTACTTTAAGGCCTCATGATCAGAGTGAAGTGCAAACTGTTTTGGCCTTAAGTAATGTGACTAATGATCGAGAGCTCTTACCGATACATAAAACTCCTTATCGTAAGTTGAGTAGTCCTTCCTTGAGCTGTTGAGCCTTTCACTAGAGCAGGCAATAGGGCATTGATCTTGCATGAGCACAGCCCCTATACCCACTCCACTTGCATCACAATCAACCTCAAATAGCTTGTCAAAGTTGGGAAGGGCTAGCGCTAGAGCCTTACATAGTTTGGACTTGAGCTTTTCAAAGGCATTATGGGCAGCCCTTGTCCACTCAAATGAGCCTTTCTTTATACATTCGGTGATGGGGGCCGTAAGGGTGCTAAATCCCTTAATGAATCTCCTTTAAAAGGATGCCAAGCCATTAAAGCTCCGTACTTCGGTGATAGAGGTGTGAGTTGGCCATGACTTGATAGCTTCAACTTTGGCTTGGTCCATAGAGATACCAACCTTAAAAACAACATACCCTAAGAAGGTGAATTAGGGGGAAAAGAACTCATACTTTTTCATCTTGCCAAAGAGCCTTTGAGCTTTTAAAACCTGCAATACTTCTTCCAAATGATGTAGATGGTCTTCTTGGTTCTCTAAATAGACCACATTGTCATCGAAGTAAACCACCATAGATCTTCTAAGAAAAGGCCTCAAGACTTCATTCATTAATCTCATAAATGTGCTAGGAGCTTTAGAGAGGCCAAATGGCATAACTAGCTACTCATAAAGCCCCCCCTTTGTCTTGAATGCCGTCCTCTATTCATTCCCTTCTTTCATGCGGATTTGGTGATACCCACCTCTCATATCAATCTTGGAGAAGAAGAGAAGCCATGCAACTCATTAAGCATGTCATCAAGTCTTGGTATGGGATACCTATACTTAACGGTTATGTTATTTATGGCCCTACTATCCACACATGCAAAAAGTGCCATACTTCTTGGGCACCAATAAAGCCGGCATTGAACATGGACTCATGCTTTCTCGCACATAGCCTCTAGCCATCAATTCATTTGCTTAGTTTGGAAGCTCTTTGGTTTCTTACGGGTTATACTTATAGGCTGCTTTGTTAGGAAGTACAGCACTGGGGATGAGGTCTATTTGGTGTTCAATGCCTCGGTTTGGGGGAAGACTGGGGGTAGTTCTTGTGGAAACACATCCTGGTATTGTGAGATAAGTGGGCTGATTAAGGGGTGTAAGGGAGTCACTTCCTCACTTTTGTTGCCCTCAAGCGTGAGAAAAACTAGAACTTGCTTGCCATTGCTTAAAGCTCTCTCAACCCGTGTTTGACTCATCACGAGAAGGCCTTTCTTTTTCTCACTTCCCACCCTGGTTTTAATCTAGTGAACTTGGTTAGAAGGCAAAGATTCAAGAGAATCTTCTTCCTATCAACAATCAACAATAGGTGTTTTTAAACCCATCATGCACAATGTGCCTATCAACTTGCTAAGGTTGCCCCAAAAACGATGACAAGCACTTATAGGCACCACTTCAAAAAGAACATTATCTCTATCCTTCTTTCCAATGCAGAAAGAGATAAGGGACTGCTTGGTTACCTTAATGTCGCCACCATCATTGAGCCATTTCAAAGAGTAAGGGTTGGGATAATAAATAGTAGAATACCAAGCTTATCAATAAGTATAGTGGGGGCCATGCTGGTATAACTTCCTCTATCAATAAGCACGTTGCAAATCTTATCTTGGATGGCACACCGTGAGTGAAAGATCATTTTCCTTTGTGCCTTGTCACATAGAGTCTTGGCTATGTAATACCCTCCCTAAAATAAGTAGTTCACCCTCATCAGAATCAAGATGTGTCTCATCTTTCATGAGGTCCGAAAAAAATGCACATACAAAGTAGTCCATCGAAAAATAACAAAAAAGACCCCGAATGGGGAGGGGGCCCTATGGAGGGGCTTGCATAAAAAGTGCATTTCATTTGCCTTATCTTGTACCTCCATCATCATGCATCAACTTCCTCCACTTCTTGCATGGTCATGACTCTTTGATTGGGGCAATCATATTCAAATTGACTATAACCTTAACATTTAAAGCATTTCTTATGCTCAAGCCTTTTAGGCAATTCCTTTGGAGAAGGAAGGGCCACAGCTTTGCCTTTGTTAACCGAGGAGTAGAGAAAGGCTTAAATTGAGATCTTGAACTTGAGTGGTATTTGGATAAAGGCTTAGAGAAAACCTTCTTTTCTTTTCTTTGCTTTTTCACTTTGAAGGCTCGTTTACAGACATCATCCAAGGTGAAATAATTTTGGATTTACTCCTTTCTAGCGATGAGAGGATTCAACCCTTTGAGAAACCTAGCCACGGTTTGTTCTTGGGGCTCATAGATGCCACCCCTAAAGAGGAGTTGCTCAAACTCTCTCATGTACTCACTCACGCTCATGTTGTTTTACTTGAGTGAGAACATTCAATGGTAGATGTCTTACTTGTAACTTTTGGGAAGAAACCTCTTGTTTATGAGAGTTTTAAGTTTCTCCCACGAGTTTATCATCCTCTTGCCATCCCTAGCCCTTTGCTTCTTAAGATTTTCAAACCATAAGGAGGCATACCTTGTGAGTTTAAGGCTAACAATCTTGAAACTCTTCTCATCATTGAGCCCTTGGCCTCAAAGATTTTGTTCAAGGCTTTTACCCACTCTAGGTACTCATCGGGGTTTAGATTGCCATTGAATACATCTATAGGAGGCCTCCTTCCTCCCCTTCTAGGATGACTCCTCAAACTAGAATCACTTGAGTTATCATTCTCATCTTCATGGACACTTAGTTAGAAGCTGGCCTACCTCCTTGAAAGACAGTGAATTGAGCACTCATTCGCTCAAGTTGTCTAAGGATTTGCCTCACTCTTTGTTGTAGCTTTAAAATAGCATTATCTTGTTTCATAATGTGGGCTTGTTCTAAACTCAATCCCCTTGGCACCTTTGCCAGATGGGGAGAGTTAGGAGGGGAGTGTTCTTCATTTGACATGGTAAAAAAGGTATGGAGAAAATGTTAATGTAAGGGTTGTTTGAGGAGCTATGTTCTTTTGTAGCTGGGAATTGTGTTTGGTCAAGGTTCTTTTGTAGCTTAAACATAAGAGGTGAGGGATTAAACAAGCAAAAAGGCATGAATAGATCACAACAGTCCATGGTTGTTACCACGGTCTGATCATGGCAATCGTTAACTGTGAAGGCTGTAGGAAGAGAGAAAAGCAAGAAAATGCAGGATAAACTCAAGCACACAAACCTAGTTTAGCTTTGTTACCAAATGGTGCATACATGTGGATAGGTAGAATTGTTGGCTTGAGTTTAGGCTCAAATTCCCCCTTGGATATTGATATAACTTGGTTTAAAGGCAAGGCCACCCACTAAAACTAGGATCCATCAAGAATTGCATAAAGGCTTAGCCACCACTAACTCTATAAAGGCTCCACTCAAGACTCACCACCTTATTCACAAGGATAAAGAGAACTTAAGCTTTAGAGAGAGAAAGCTTTGAAGCTCAAATGTTTATTCGTTCAACATACCTTCAACTAAACTCAAGTATGGGTTTTATAGGGCTGGCCAATACTCTAGGAAACTCATCTTACATAGAAAAATACAAAATACAACTTACTAGAGAAGGAAATATAAAAGTAAGTTACTAGATAAAATATAGTGAAAATAATATAAATCTGAAAACTAAGGATCAGCTTGGGGACTTATTATCTTAAATTCCCATGTTAAGAAAGTGGGATGCATCCTTGGAGTCAACTGGCCATGCATTTGGTTCCTAGGGGTGATGAATCCATTTGCATTCAATGCTTCCAAACTTCTACGTATTCACACTGCAGCAGGGTCAGATTCATCGAGCCATAGCTCTCTTGTTTCTAGTCCAAATCCAATGAAATAGGCTTCGTATGAAATCTTGAGAAGTCTATTTTTTGTTGGAAAAAGGTTCACTAATTTTTCCCTAGCCGTTTGAGAGAAATACATTGTACCAGCCAGATGGTCCAAACTAGAATTGACAGCTGACTTTGGGGCAGTCCACTATGGAGCTTAATTTGACTGACCCAATGAACTCCTAATGACTTGAAATGTGTTCCATTTGAAAGCTAACATCTTAAATTAAATATATGCGAGAATAACCTTGGCCATGTCATGTGAAGCATAGATAAAATTTACCTCAAATTTGGACTAACATTCTGTCCAGAAATTATCCATAGGTGCAACCTTCTGTTTTGAGCTTCCCTTATTCTTGTTGTGGTTTTACCCTCAATTTAATGAGTAAACCTATTAGGAGACCTCTTGGCTATCCCAAAAAGAGTAGGGTAATAGATCCTAAGGACTTGGGATAGACCTTGAACTGAAGCTCTAAATTAGTGCATGGACCAAGTCCATTGTTATGAAGGTTTTGAGCACTAAGAAGGACTTAAGTGCTCTCTTGGAGTAAAATAGGCATGGAATTGAATGAAAAGTCGCCAGCATTATTCTAGGGTTAGGGCTTGACATAGGAACTTATTTTTGACCAATCTTTAGGAAAATTCTTTCAAAAATTGATATGATATTCTTGTTTTTGATAAGATTATCAGGAAAAGCCATCAAATTATTTTGTGTTGTATGTCGAAATTTAGCTAGAATTTTGTGAAATTGTCGCCGCTGTACTGCACGCTTTTTTCAGCAATTAAGACTTAATTTTTGCGTTGATTTTTGCTTATTTTTCATTATTGATTATCTATATCAATCCTATAACATGTTTAGGATGGATTTCAATCATTGAATTGGATCAATGTGAGCAAAAAAAGGGTGCTTTGGTACTGGGTTATACGATGGATGAGGAGGACTCATTTTGCTTACCTTCAGGTTGTGGCATGGCTGAGAATGGGGGTGAGACCTGTCACATGGAAGGCACATGACTACCAAAGCTTTGTGCCTTTTTTTATTTAAAAAGAAATCTTCTTTTTGATAATTTTTGGGTATATACTTGACCAGATGGTTGACTAGTTGACATCAGGGTTGACTAGCTGACCAGAAGTGAGTATATATTCATGACACTTAACATCTTTTTTTTTTTAGAATGAAATATTAGGTGATTCCTAGAGAATCTTTTATTTAAGCATATTTCATTTTATTGAATTTCACCAGAAATATGAGCATTAAATGACAATATTATGTGAAATCTCTACGATATTTAGCTCATTTGTTTTTCAGTCGAATTTCATGCTATATGTAATAACTATATATATGCGTGATTGAAATTTATGAATATTGTGTTACATATTATGAGAATGTGTTTCATGTATTGTAACCTCCACATTGCATACAAAAGTTATATATATACCTTTCCTAAATAAGTTAAGTAAGAGGACATTAAAATTTCTTAAAAAGTATTTTTTTTGGTAATTTTGTCAAATATGCAAATTATGCTTAAAATAATTAAATTCATTTTCATATATTTATGGATATATGTTGAACTTTCTTGAAATATTCTTGAGGTTGGCATATCCTCTTTGATAAGAAATTTTAGAATCCTTTTTAGAATATTTCAATATGTGTTAAGTGTTCTGATAACTTAGAATGAAATGATAAAGTTAATTGCACTAAAACATTCATTCCTACGATGATGATTAGGAACTATATGTGAACTTTTGACTCTGGAGTCTATGTTTATGTATTATTAACTCTGCCAGTTATTGCCAAGTTATATAGATAACTTTATTCTAAAATATTAGACATATGTGTGCTTTTATATTGATTGTAAAACTTTTGTGTTTTAGAAGCATCGTGCTAGCTACCGCAATTGCTAGGCTTAGGTCTCTGATTATTAGGGTTGACAATTATAAGAAGAGCCCATATACCTCCATGAGGGAGCACTTAAATCACATGTCAAACATAGTTAGTGAATTGGCTTAAATATGCTATGAATTGTTCGATGAGTAACAAGTCCATGTCGTGATCCGTTCCTTACCTACTGACTGGGATCATATTAAGATCGTCCTATCTCGAACTAAGTATATCATTACTTTCAAGGACATCAGGTGATAACTTGAGCTAGAGGAAGAGCAACAAGAGGCCACTAAAATGACAGGTGCAGAATTGCACATATCAACCTCTAATTCAAGGAACAGTTCTAAAAGGAAGCACTAAGGGAACAAAGCATGACCAACAAGGCAAAGAAAAATGTGCAAGGAAGAAGGATATGACGCAAGCTATGTGCCTCAACTGAGACCAAATGGGTCACCATACTCCTGATTGCACTGAGATGAAGAAGGTAGTTAACAATATCTCCTAGTGACTTTGTGTTGCTAGATGTATTCTTATTTTTGAAACTAATCCTATGTGGATTGTAGGTTCAGGAATTTGAACCAAAGAGCTAGGGACCATGAAGCTTTACTGAGCTTCCAACGGGTTCTTACATATTTTGATGAGGGCACATGTGGAGACAATAGCAAGGTGGTTATAGGAGGAATCGGAACATGCAAGCTAGTCTTGCATAGCGGTCGATATACTATCCTATGTGAAATCCTACTCACCCCTAAGATTCATTGGAATAATGTTGCTACATTGGTTTATTTAACTATGTTTATGGCATTAAAGCCTAGTTATTTAGTGTTTTTTAAGAACACCTTACGTTTTGGTTTTGATTTATTAGAAATAGTTTGCTTGTTATGGCTTGGATATTTGTTCCATTAGTCCAAGTGTTTGTCTTTTCGTATTCACATAATTATGATGATGTGAAGTGTTTATTTATAAGGCTAGAATAGATCATATGGGCCGAAAGCGTATATATGCAAAAGCTAGCATAATAAGATTAGTTAGCAGACATAAGTGGACAAGCCCACTTGTGAACATAGTTTGGCAGGAAAAGTAACAAGAAAACCATTTAATTTTAGAATGGTTACGAAGAGCCTTATTTCCATTGTAGTTAATTTCATATGAACATTTATGGTCTGATGAATGTGATAATAAGGCATAGAAGTTTTAGGTTTCATCACATTTCACTTAATTTGTTCTTGTTTATTTGACCCCATATGAGATTGAAGTGGTAAGCTGCTTTAGAAAACATGTGAGCTTAGTTGAAAGTCAATTAAATCTAAGTGGTTAAGACCTCAAAGAGCAAATCAATACCAAACATTTGTTAGCACTATTTAAGTGGATATGGTGATGAAAATGGATAGTTTATTAGCTAACTATTGCGAAAGCCTAGAACAAAATTTTGTTGAGGAGAAAGAAAATAGAATGGTCCCTAGTATGGTAGGATCAATAATTGCTCAAAATTTGTGAATATCCTGTTGATCTCTTTTTTTGTAATCGAGGATTTTTTTTAAACCTTAGGCTTGTAAAGTAAGTTGCTACCACTTTATATGAGTTATGAATTGAAGCCCAGTTTGAGAGTCTTTGGACCTCAGGGGTGCCCTTCTATGGAAGTGCTAAAGGGGAAAGGATTGGCGTCTTTATGGAATACTATAACCTTGAATGTTTTTTGACTCATTGGGCTATAAGACACTGGGAGTGCAACTAAAACTTAACCAATATATATAACATTCTAAAGAATGGATTTCCAAAGAAGATAGGTCAAGACTTATCTCTATTAGTTCTGCAAGCTAAGTAAGATCCCTTCAATCGAGTTAGCAGGTTTTAATTTATGATCAATAAGTTTATCAAAAAGGTCCACTTTCATCATCAAAAGCAAATGAAAGTGATCCTATTCATGTTCTAAGTGAGAGTAAGATGATTGGTCTTGGTTTAAATGGGGGTAAAATCGACCTAAAGAGGAACAATTTGAGATTACATGGATCTCCACTAAGACATGGTTGTCATAAAACATATCTCATTGCCATGAGGGTAATGAGGCAGATACACCTTTTATGATGCTGTTACAAGATGGAAATGAGCTAAGATGTTCTTTTCGACCCTTCTAAGGACAAGTGGATTAAGGAAATGAAAATGAAATGGAGTAAGTGAAAGTGAATAATGAGTTGACCTTTTAGGACATAAAGATATTTGAGAACATATCAATTTTTAAATTGTAAGGCTAATGGCACAGTTGGTATTAGGCTCAGCTTCTTGCAAAGGGTACATACAATAAGATAAGATTAACTACAAAGAGTTTTTCCCTCTTATTGTGTACTTTATCCTAATTTCACCTTGATTTAACTATCAATGCTGGTTTGGACCTAAAGTCACATCATATGGATGTGCGAATACCAATCTCAAAAGGCATCTAAGTGAAGTTCCACTGAAAAGGATCATAAACATGAGGTTTGTAGACATGTGAGATTAATTGTGACCTTAAGGTATCTTTAATAGATTAGTAGGCTTGTTTTCATAGTGTGGTGATCTATGGTGGCTACATTATGATTTATACCAAAGGGTCCAAAAGCCATTTTGTAGTCAAGTCATTATATGTAGATGACTTACTAATATTTAGAAATTGTATAGAGTTACTAAATAAGGCAAAAGGCTTTGTCATCATCTAACTTTAAGATGATTAATATGGCATCAAAAGGTTTTTCAATAGTCTAAGTAAGGCAAAAGGCTTTGTCATAACCTTTTTCATAGTGTGGTGATCTATATGTAGCGTATGCTCTTGAAATAAAGTTTTTGGGAGTATCCACGGAGTTTATTATTTTTCCTAAAGAGAATGACATCACAGGTTTTTCAACAACATTATACCCTTAACCAAGACCCTATTAGTACTCACATCAATAAAGGTGAGGCCTTATAGTAAAATGTGTCCAAACTCGACTAGAAATGGACTAATGAGCAGAATTTGCTTTGTTAGGGGTGGTTAGAAGCCTAATGCATGATGTTGTGCATATTAGATGTGGTATCTTTATATAAACATCAACTGGACTTGAGACTAGCATAGTGGTAGATAGTTAAGTGACAAGGTACCTAAAACGGAACCTCTAATTATGCATTTTTGGTACATAGGCAACAACTTGCATCAAAAGGGTGTAATAGTCTTAATTATGGTAGGTTTAGATGAGGAATGAACATCTGGATATGTCTTTCTACTTATCAATGATGCTCAAATGGTAAGAATCAGCCACATTTTGCTTTGTTATAAGATGAGGTTATGGCTCTCTCCTTAAAAGTGCAAGAGTATGTTTGGTTAAAGAGGTACTTGGATTATTTGGTTAGTGGCTCGAATGATTATGTCTAGTGATGGCTTATTGGGATAAGTTATAATAACATGTATTAAGAACCATAAGTATTAGTATAAGAGCAAACGAATTGGACATAAGGTTTAATTTTGTAAATGACATGTGGGACACAAAGATAGTGAACATAAAGTACCTTTCTACGAAAGAAATGGTTGTAGAGCCATTGAGCTAGCCCTAATAAGGGAATGTGCTTGTTGACTACAATAGAAGCATAATAGTATTCATAGATGACAACATAGCCTGGCATGTTGTTCACCAATTGTTTTTTGTTTTGACATTCACATGTGATTGCCTAATATTACGAAATTCAAATGAATTATTTCGCATGCACTTATTAGTAGAATGTTTGAATATGCATTCTTATTTATGAATGCTTGTTATGCGTTCGTGAATGTGAAAAGTATGTCAGTAAGACTTGAGGTTAGTCCTCTTAGAGAGGTAACGACCTCCATTGATTAAGAGTATTAATAGGAAATGAGACAAGGTTTTACATAAAATTATCACAAGGATAATTATGAGAACCTATTAACTTAAAATCATGAATGTCGCCTTAATAATGACAAAAGGTCATTGTAACATATGGGTAAACATAAATTTTACCTAGTCTACCTCTAATAAGCTAGATTTCATAGATTTCAAAACTTAGTTTAGATAAAAAGGTGTCCAAATATAATCTGTATAGAATTTTTGTTGAAGAACCAAAAGATATACGCTCCATAGGAAAGGAGAGAATGCTAAGGCACATGTTTCATACCATGTGTGCAAAAGATGATCAATCCGGTTAATATAAGTTAGATCTCGGCTTATATTTGTGTGAGATCCCAAAAAGTTATGGCCTTATGTTTGTACCCTTAGGACTCTGATCAATGACTTGAGACTCGATTCAATGTTCCTTATCTTAGTATTTTGCCAAAGGATCATAAATGATTCGATATAGCAGGACATGTCTAGAAAAATAAGTTAGATTTGGTCAAGAGTCTTGTGAGAAGATGAAGATTATTCATGGAACCTCTTTATTTTCTATTCATCAGTGCACCAGTTGTCACATATGGGTCATAATTGCGAATATGAAATATGACGGTTTGATGAGATCAAAGTGAGACATCCTAATGAAATTGGATATTTCTAACTACTCATATGCGATTCTCGACAAGATGTTATATATTCCTAATAGACGTATAACATAGATCT
>NCQV01108555.1:6929-22688 GCA_002740545.1 Lophocereus schottii | reverse complement strand
CGCCTTCCCACCCTGTCTGCTATGTACTGAAAAGTAGCTTTAGTCACACGTTTGGAGAGGGTTGGGACTCCTAGGTACATACCCAGATCTTCCACTGTTGTAAAACCCAACTTCGCACTAACATTGATCTTGATGAAATCATCTGTGTTAACCGAGAAAGTCACCCTTGATTTATTGAGGTCGACTTTTTGACCTAAAATGGCACAAAAATCATCCAGGCAATTGCGAATTATCCAGGCCTGCTCTTTTGAGGCTTCGACAAATAAGACTAGGTCGTGTTTGAAAAGTAAATTGGACAGCTGTGGGCCGGATCGACACACCAAGATGGGCTTCCATCTTTGCCGAGACACTTCCCAATCAATCATTTGGACTAGCCGTTCCATACCCGAAACGAACAGGTACAGAGAGAGGGGGTCTCCTTGACGAATGCACCTTGTAGCTTGAGACACTTCCATTAGAGCCCCGTTCCATAGTACACTCATCGAGCAAGTTGAGACACAAGAGTATATTACATCGACTAACTTGGTAGGCACGTGTATAAGTAGGAGAGTTTCCTTTAAAAAATCCCATCGTACTCGGTCGTAAGCTTTCTCAAAATCTATTTTGATGGCCATATACCCCTTGCCTCCTTTCTTTCGTCGCATTGTGTGCAGCACTTCCTGCAAGATAACCACATTATCCGTTACTTGTCTCTTTGGCACAAAACTCGCTTGAGTAGGTGATACAATGGTATGAAGCATTCCATTTAGTCGTTCCACTATAATTTTAGTGACCAGCTTATAAGTGACATTGCATAGTCCAATAGGTCGGAATTGCATAATTGTTTGTGGGTTTTCCACCTTCGGGATTAACGTTAAATGCGTATGGTTCATGGCAGGAGACATTGGTTGTCCGTTAAGCACACTCAGAACCGTATCAATCACAATGGCCCCCACTATGTGCCAAAAATGCTGGAAGAAAAGTGCCTGAAATCCATCAAGTCCGGGTGCTTTGTATGGATGCATTCTCTTCAGGGCGTCCCAAACTTCACACGACGTGTATGCCTTGTTCAATTCCAAGATTTGCTCAGGTGTTAGCCGTGGGAAGAGGTGTACCGGACGTCTCACTTCTTCCAACCTGTGTTCCTCCTCCGTAAATAAAGATTTGCAAAAGTTCGTTACCAAATCTCTCAGTGCTTGCGGGTCTGTAATCCATTGGTCATCACCATCTTCCAGACCCTCAATCCGGTTTATGTGTCTCCTAACTATTATGCTAAGATGAACGAAGCGGGTATTCTGATCTCCGTCCTATATGTACTCAGTTTGGTACCAGAAGATTTCGAGTTAGCTAAGGACCTCGTCCAATCTACCACGAAGTTTCCTATCCAACTTCAACAAATACCAAGGGCCCACATCGGGTAACCATTTTTGTACGCCTTTGAGCCTTCTCCAAAGCTCACGTTTGCATCGCAACCAATTCCCGAAAACTTCCTTATTTGAAATATTTAATTGATCCGCGAGATCCCGTAAAGCCTCATTAACACGATTTTTTGCCCTCCACGCTTGTCTGACGAACTCATCAAATCCATTGTGAAACAACCATGTGGCTTGAAATTTAAATGGTTTAGCTCCAGCCAATTGCAAGGAAAATCCCATTGTTGAAATGAGGATGGGCGAATGATTAGATTGGTTGCGAACCAAGAGTTTAACGCCTCCGTCCAGAAAACGAGCTCTCAATTTCATGTTGCACAGTGCACGGTCGAGACAGGTACACTTTCGTGTTGCTTGGCTTAGACCTCTCAACCAAGTAAACTTCGGTCCGGAAAAGCTTAAGTCGAGCAGGGCATTGTTTTCGATCCAGTTACTAAATTTGGCACAATGTCTCGCCATGTCCGGACCCCCGTGGTCTCGTTTTCCAAACTTCCTGTTTCGTTAAAATCTCCTACCAAAAGCCAAGGTTGTCCAGTGTTATTTGCATGGCTCGTCAGCCTAGTCCATAGTCCTTAACGTAAAGAATTTTGCGGGCTGGCATATATGGAAGCATATATGGCTGTAAACTGCCAGCTTTGGTTTCCCTGTGTGCTGAGTTCCATCGTCACATACTGGGTATGGGCTTCTAGGATCCGAACCCAAAGTGTTTTTTCCATCCGCAAAATTCAGATTCCACCTTGAAAACCTTGAGCATCTACTCTGAATTGGCCTCTGAAGTCGATTTTCCTACATACCTCCTCAGCCCGAGGTCCACTTACGTGTGTTTCCAGCAGAGCAATAACCTGGGTCATTGCATCCGCACATAATCCTTGAGGGTGTAGAGGAAGTCTCTACTTCCGGCTCCCTGTGTGTTCCACACCAGAAGTTTGAATTCCGTTGGGCTCAGCATAGTAGTTATAATAAGAACTCTTAGTAGAGTTGATATTAACATCGCGGCACTCGGGTTAAATTCTATCTGCACCCCCATTCCCAGTACATGGGATGCAAGCAACACCATCGCGACCACACGTCAAGCCATACTGGTTTGCACCTCCATGCATGCGTCCCCCGCCCCTGTCAATGACATCTCCAGTGACTGCATTGTGTGGTGAACTATCACTGGAGGAGCTGGTGTGGTAAGGGATTCCAGGGCTATTTTCATTCATTTGCATATGAACAGTGCGGGTGGGCTGCCTTCTAGGTGGTGGGGCTGGAGTTCTGGGAGGGAGCCCATTCTTTGGCTGGGGAATATTATTTGAAGAGGGTCCTATCTTTGGGCCTGATTCTGTGGGCCTGATCATAATTGTACCAGCTGAGACTGCATACGTGGAGCTTCTGACTACGCGGGCTTGGCCTGGGCTTTTTTGCTGCGTTCGGGTTTCGGCTCGATATCCGGGTAGCAGGGTACTACGTTGACTGTTATCCCTTTGCAGGATGTTGTCCCTGCCTTGCGCCTTTTCCATATTGAGGTTCATGGTTGCTGCTTGTGCCGATTCTCCAGCATCTTCCCTTTCCAAACGTGGCTCCTCATTTACTAGCATGATATTTTCTGGGCCGTCCAAAATTAGCTCCTCAGAAGATTCTGTATCCAAATCTGCATTCAGGTCTAGGTGTGCGAGGGCTCTGAATCATGAGCTAAGATCGTTTGCCAGTATTTCAGCTCCTTCCAAATTTGTTGCGTGACTCGCGTTGGACTGTTGTACGTTCCTTCCATTATTTCCAGCACCTTCCTTAATTGGCGTTGTCGTTTGACTCACATGCTGCTAAACCGGGGGTGGGTCAGTTGTCCGGTTTGAACCGGTGCCACCGTCTGTCCTGACCCCCGCACCCGATGATTGTCTGGTTGTCTTTCGTCTAGTTGGTTTACGCACTATCATCCAACTTCCGTATGTTGTCTCCTCTTCCAGTCTGGGTGAAGGAGCATGGTTTGCTTTGCAGCTCTTATGCGAATTAACCCCTCCCTTGCTTGGGCTTTGATCATGGAGGCAGGCATCTTCTTTGTGCCCTTGTGTTCCACACTTGAAGCATATCATACAAAGACCCTCATATTGGACTCTCCAGATTCTGCCATTTAGATGAAATTTGGATAGAAGAGGCTTGGTTAAGTCAACCTCCACACTTAGTCTTGTAAATGGCCGCATTCGATGTTAGCCGTTGTGTTGTCAACACGGCGAACCTTCCTAATCTTGCTTCCAATCTTATGTAAGAGAAAATCTTTATTAAAGTATTCCACGCTCAGCTTTGGGATACGAACCCAAGCTGTCAACCGGGTTATGTTGTCCTCCTCAGGGACAAAATTGGATACCCATTCACGTATAACCAAGTAGTTGTCCCCAATCATCCAAGGACCGTTTGTCATGACATGATCATAATCCTCAGGGTTGGAAAATCGAGTGACATAATAGTCATGCCCAATATCGATAAGCGAAAAATTCCCTTTTAGGGCCCATTTTGCTTTTAGTCGTTGCCGAAGTTGGAGAAATCCTATTCCTCTATCGAACATCTTGATTATCAAGGCATTTCTCCATGGTTCACGTAGTAGTCGTTTTTCAGCAGCAGTAAGTAGAATCGTGGGACATGTCGGATCGTCCTCTTCAGGAGGCTCATCATCCTCCGACACATCCCTAGCACTAGTCTCTTCCCAAATCGAGTTCTCTCGAATGTCAAATGATAAATTGAGGTTATTACGCTATAGGGTACCCTATACGACGTTGGCCGTTGCAATGCATTTCTTGCTTCGGACGACGGGAGAGTTTCTGGGACATGAGGAGAACCTAGGCCACAATCATCCATCTCAACATTTGCTAATCCTTTATTGTTCATAGGTAGAATCATCATGGAGCGTTTCATCTTTTTGTTGGATCTCCTTAGCTGGTCTGCTTTCTCAGGCATGTGTTTAGTGGTGGGATTTGGCCATCTTAGGCAGAGGAGAGGAAAACTTGCAGCTTCTTGTTGTGCATAGAACACGTATTTGTTATAAGTCAATACGATAATGAAAAGATAGCTTAAGATAGCTTGTTGTAATTTTGTACCTCTTCACTTCTTTCTCGTCTTCAATATATGGATGTGAATCTTTCTGGCCGTTTGAAGCAATCTTACCAGTTATTGTACTTGCTAACTTTAAATCTCGTGTTTCAGTGTGCATCGACTGTCTTCATTACCTTCCTTTTGTGACTTGTGATTTTGAACTTCTTTTCTTGTATAAGGCTTTGGTTCAAATATTACTTCATTCCAAAAATAACTTAGTCCATAGTCTTTTTCGCCACTCATAGGAGATCAGTATGTTTTATATGCCAATTGCATGATCTTGTTTGATTGGAATAGTTCAGCAACATACACTTTCCAAACTGGACAGCATAATGTTTGCAATAATCAAGATATTCCAATCATGCACCAAGGATATACTTTATGATTTTTCCAAGCTTGTTCTCATTAATGAGAGATCTCATTTTCATAACTGAAGCAAAGCCTATATCATACTCCTAGGAGTACATACTCTCACAAGCTACGTCAGCGCCACATATTAAAAGTTGTCTATATAATAAACACACGTTGGAAAAATATATATACGTGGCAAGTAGGAGTATACACTCCCAAGGGTATGATATATATTAACTCAAAGTTTATATCATACTCCTATGAGTACATACTCTCATAAACCACATCAGCACCACATATATAAAGTTGTCTATATGATAAATACACACTGAAAAAATATATATACTCTCCAGATCTCATGATATATATCTTTATCCTATATGTCTTTAGAAATACATGTATCAACTCTACTAAAGATTGTTAATAACAATGTGGTCAAGATCTTCCTCTATAAAACAGGGTCTAAAATAGGCAATAATTCGTTTTAGGGCTTGTTTGATTGGAGGAAAATGAATGGAAGTTGATACCTTTAGTATCAAGTTTCCAAACCCATTGTTTGGTTGATTGCTCAAGGGAATGGGACTTGATACACAGGGGTTTCAAGTTCCCTTCATTTTAGTGGGATTTGATTTCCCCCATTTTGGGAGGGTTTCAAGTCTCATTCCCCCTTTTAATTAAAAATAATAAGAAGAATTGTTCCACATCTGTGCACAACAATGTGACTGGAAGGGAAGAAGATGTCAGGGAACTGCCGAAGGGGAAGAGGTGAGTGAAGGAGAAGAAGACGTCACCAGCAACCACTAGAAGTGCACCGATAACCACCACAATTTTCCCCCAACCCCAAACGCTAGATTGACCCCGAGAGAATGAGTCGTGGATGAAGGTGGAGGAGAAAGATGGCGTTGGATGATGTAAACCGAGTTGGTAGCCCAAGATCGAGATGTCTGCGATGAAGACCTTTCACAGATCCGCCTTCTTCTCCAGAGAAGTTCTGTGAGCGATAGCATCGATCGCTCACCTAGGAGGAAAAAGGTGCTGGGTGCTCACCGGAGAAGAAGAAGGTGTTGGAACTTGGTCGGAGAAGAAGAAGGTAAGCAGTCAATTGCTTGAGATGGAGAAAATAAGTGAGGAGTGAGAAAGAAGAAAGAGAATGTGATATTTTTAAATTAAAAATATTTATATTTATATAAAAAGTAAAAAATAAAAAATGTGATTCCAGTTATCAAACCAAACACATGATTTCAAAGAATCAAATTCCATTCCATTCCTTCTAGATTTCAAATCTCATTTCATTCCATTCCACTCCAACTGAACCAAACGGACTCTTAATGTCTATTAAGGTTACTCATAAGTTATGATCACAATGTTAACTTATGAAAAATGTGTTTATTAGGGAAGGAACAATAACCCAAAATAGTAGAGAACATGAAATAGATACTGTCATAAGGGCATAGGCAATGAACATTTTACTTAAAACCAGTGAGACCTTAAAATCAAAACTGTAATGCACATTTACTTAAGTTCAATGTGGAAGATTTCTTCAGACAGTGTAGACAAATTACACTCGATACTTTCTTAAAGAGTGATGCTAAAGGTATCTTATACCATTGTAATTTGATCTGAACAAATGTTGTAAGCAGTTTAGAAAGCAAATTAGTAACAGTCGTAACCGATTATTATGTACAGAATTAAAGTTTGTCAATTATGGTGGCTAATACAGAATAAAATGATAGATCCAGCCTAAAAGCGTAGTTGTGCATGTCATCTAATTACTATGAGAATTACAATAAACATGGTGATTTTACACAATTCTTGAAAACTTTTACTCTTATACTATCTCATTTTACCTTCATTAATTTAACTTATTATAAGTACTCTTTTATCAAATGAACATACAAAGAACTTGATCGCTTGAGGCTTTAATAGTTTTCACATTTTATAGAATAGTTGATCGTCAAAGGATCATTAATTTGAGTAATAGATAGTCCAAAACTTTTAAAATAGAGGTGGTTAATGGATAGCTCAAAACATTAAACATAAAAAGAATAAGATTTCAAACGTGGTTTGAACAAGATTTTGAACTTGTTTAAAATAGAGGCATACATAAATTCACATAATCAAACAGGGGCGAAGCTATAACAAGATCAGGGAGGCTGCTGGCCCCTCCCAATCCCAAAGAAACTCTTAAATACTTCTACTGCAAGAATAAATCTTGATTATTTAGTACTGAGTTGGTTAGTGATCTCTATATTTTATGAACAAACAACACCTCCGACATTGAGTCCTGTGTTTGAATCCCACAATTGACAATTTTTGTTTTTGTTGCTCCTTTCCTTCTTTAATTTGGCACCTTATTTGTTTTCCTTTCATTTGAGCATTGGTTTGTGAGTTCATGCCTTCATAGTCATATTTTCTTCTTTCAATTTGGGCCCCCTTTTTCTTTTTTCTATTTTTTGTGATGATTGGTGACTTTTTAACAAATATAAACATATATTATTCTAAATTATATTGACAATAAATGAAAACACTACTTGATTTAACCCCTCTCAAAACAAAAGTCTAGCTTCGCCTGTGAAATCAAAGGAATTGATATCGAATTTTTAATACCCCATTTTATTTATTTGGTGGTGTTTTTTTGGGGGGCGGGGGCAAAGATGGGCTTAAGCCCATCATCACGGTGTTTTGTCTTTAGGCAAAA
This sequence comes from Lophocereus schottii, assembly GCA_002740545.1. Taxonomy (NCBI): domain Eukaryota; kingdom Viridiplantae; phylum Streptophyta; class Magnoliopsida; order Caryophyllales; family Cactaceae; genus Lophocereus; species Lophocereus schottii. The sequence goes on along the minus strand of NCQV01108555.1, from coordinate 15,164 downwards.
GGGAATTCATAGAAGAAGACGACGATGATGTGATGATGAAGGCAAGCTCTGGCTGCTCTGCACGACCAACCACGCGCGCACATCTCCACAACTGTCCTCTCTCGCCTTCGCCTACGCCTCGGCCTTGTAAAGGGGTTCGAGTTTCCACCCAGCTTTATCCATCCATTTTCCATTGCTGTCGTTTTTCTATTATGGTGGTATTAAATTTTAATTTATAAATCTCAACCAATTTAAACTCATTTCAACCTACTTAAATTTATTTGATCAACTTCAATAAGAAACTATCTATTTCAAACAACTTCAATCAAATTTAACTCATTTTCACTATTTTAATCACTTCTATCTATACTGTACATACACATAAAAATTCAAATCACTTCAACCCACTTCAACTCACTTCAACTAAAAAATACCTATTTTAATCTACTTCAACCTAATTCTACCAGTTTCAACTAACTTTACTAATTTACCAACCTATATTTCCCAACGAAAAGAACAGGTCTTATGTTATGTTATGCAGATGTTTCCCAAATAATTGTTAATTATTAATAATTAATACTTTATGATTAATTATTTTTATTAACTATTCTTAATTTTTTTTGAATTAGGTATTTCAAAAGATGCTGGAAAAAACACTAACCCAAAAAAAAAAAACACTAATAGTTCGTGCTTACCTAAGAATTAGTTCATTAATGAATTACTATGATATACTTCCTTCACATTTAGGGAGACCTTATTTGCAATCAATTGTTTTTCCAATTATTATGTACCCCTCACCTAAAAATTTTTACCATATATATGAAATTTTTATTATTTAATCCCCGTACAAAAATTTGATTGAAAAATGAAACCATGTGTTAATAATTGTGACAGTGAATGATTTAAATAATAATTTTAAATAATTTGCTATAAATAAATTTTTTTTTTTGGTGTTAAATTCTCCTTTTCATTAGAATTAAGCTATTGTTGTCTAATAAGGAATAGAGTTCTTTCATTATAAATTTTTTTATTTATAAGATTAAATTTAAAATTTTATTTAAAAAATGAATAGTAAATTACTTAAATTAATATATGTTGATATAAAAACATCACAAAAATTTATCTTGAATAATTTATTTACGATTCATCCAAATATGAAGAAATATGTGATGCTAATTTCATTAATTGACCTGGACACATTGGAGTAATGATTCCAGATGCCATAATATTTTGTCGCGATTAAGAGACAAACAGGACGCTACGTCCTGTCAAATATTTAGGGTGTGAACATGTCTGATCTCTTTTTAAAAGGGAAAAAAAAAAAATTAGGAGCGGTGATGCTCTTGTTCTTTATGTCTCTTCTCTGCCACAATGAAGTAAGGAGCAGATACGAGTGTGACTGCATTTCCTATCAAGGATTCTACTGCCTTATTGGTGGTGGCAGTCATAGTGGTTGAAATCATTCTTTTCCCTCTCCTTTTTAGATCTTACAAATGACAATTTGATTCGAATACGGTAGTATTAAGTTTAGATCGAATTATATGTTAGATTAATGATATTTTAGATCGATTTAGTTTAAGTTAATTTCGGATCAATTGATTTTTGATTTAATATATTTGTCATATAAAAATAAGTAATTTTGTAGAAAATTTCAAATCAGATATGGCTCGGTTTAGAGTCAATTTGAATTTTGGGTCCGCCTTCAGGTGAACCTATTTTGAATGTCAGGTCAGACATGGATCCGAATCGTTTGATTCGAGTTTCAGATCTTGAGTCAGCTTTGCCACATATACTCAATTTTTGCAAGAATATAAATTATATGATGAATATGTGATCTAGTGAATAAAATATTCTTTATTAAAAAATTGACTTGAGTTCATGATAATACAACAAATTCGAATTTCTACAAATCTATGTATATTTGGATGATAGTTTTACTACTTTTTGTTAAATTTTAAAAATTCTATCCGAAAGTTTTCTTACAAGATGCATGGTATATCATGTAACTAAAAAGATTTGGGCTATTTGTTTAAAGTACAAAGTTACTTTGTTAAGTCTTAAGATTCTCTTTAACGTACTAGTAAAACCGAGATAAGAGTCATAGAGTTGAAGAGAGAAACCTTAGACAATTCACTACTTGTATCACATGAAAAGTCTAGGCCTTCACCTTCAAGTTATAGGGGGAGAGGGAGGCATTAATTAGGTAGAGTTAAATCTATCCAGTAAGTATGGTATTCGAGTTTACTTAAAATGGAAATTAAATTAATCACTTAAAAAAATGTAACTAAACTTATGTACTTAGAAAATAATTGTTTGGTTGATTGAATGCTACCAATGTTATAATATAAATAAACACACTTGTAATTGTATTTTTTAATGATATAATCGTGATTGCATTGTTATTACCTTGAGTTTGATCAAATGTTACGACAGCCTATATTATAATGTGCTACGTTGAATTAGCATTAAGCGTTTAAATTCGAATTAGATTTGCTTAAATTTGTCTCTCTCCATGTTTTTAGACTGGTGTGTATCTAATACTTACAACTGTACTTATCGAATTTTATAAGTTCTATCCTATTTAAACCTTAAACCACAATATTAGGTAACCATAACATGTACTAAATAAGCACGAGAATTAGAGGTTATACATTGTTATTTGTGTTAGAATTTAGCGGACTTATCTATTTTTCTTTTCTACTAGAGGATTTATATATATGTTGTTAGTGATTCCTGTGCCTTTAATATATTTGTTTTTTAGATTGTGTCCAAGTAATTAATTAATGGTTGAAAAAATTAAAATAGAACACCACCACATGAGCATGTAAAAGGGTGGGGATTGAAGAACGAAAATTTATAGTACACGTACACCAGAGGAGGGGGATGTCGAGGTCAAATCAACAAAAATGCACAGCCCACGCCCTCTGTCTCACACCCTCACTCGCCTTCAACAGTGGTATTTGAATAACAAACAATTCGACTATGATAGAGCATCAATTCTGGGAAATACATTATGTGTGCAAGTAATCATTCCCTTGGTACGAACGAATATACACCATCACCTTGACGTCAGCACCACGCCTGGACGTGCTGATTTGCCATTGCATTTGCATGCAATTTAACAGCGATTACAAGTGCTAGTTTTTTTTTTTTTTTTAAAACACAAGTGCTAAATATTTTGACCAGCAAAAGTTAATATAATATCATTTCTCAAACCTCGCGTACATATCGACTTTAATTTTTTTATTTTATTATTTCAAGCCCAACTTCAATCGATTTTTTTATAGATGGTGATACTTAAAAAAATAAGATAGTTGCATTTAGATCTCTTCAAGGTCTATATAAATAGAATTCATATTGGGACTTATTGTTTTTGTTGCTGCTGTTGTTGTTTCGAGCCTTCATATCTCCAACAAATGGGGGAAAAATTTTCATAGATAAAGGACTTCGTTTACTCATAAATTTACAAACCTTTCCAATCTCCCTACAAATCACGGGAGAAATTGACGCACAAATATCAAATAAATGCAATCTTCATAAATAAAAGACTGCGTTAATTTACATGATAAAATACATTGGTATAGGTCCAAAAAAATGCACCTAATGTATGCAGGTCTTGGGAAGTTTATCTTTCCTTCCCCGTTTGTGTCCCAGTTGAAAACTTCTTCGTAGAAAAGGAATTGCTGTAGGACTAAAAGCTCGGAATTACCATGAACTGCCACCCATATAACAGTACCAAGTACCAACTTACTGAATAGCTGTGCATGGGATCCGGGGGATAATATATAATATATAAATATTGGATAAAAGCACAATTTTACAAATAAATAAAATAAAAGAAAAAAGAGCTTAGGGAGATAATTAACGAAGGGTGGAAATTAAAAAGTGAACCGACTTTTCCCCTAGCCTTTTTTTTAAAAAAAAAAATTTTAAAGAAGGCAATATAGGCCCTAGGTTATTCCATATCTAAATCATCATGACGTCCTCACACTAGAGAGCAGTAGTAGAGATTTGTGTCCTCGATTCACCATCATTGCTCCTTACTCAATTTGAACGATTATTATTATCTTAATTGCATCTACATATATATGAAGCGATCGCATATTCACATGATACTTGCCTTCTATTCCCAGAAACTCGTTCTTCATCACGCAGAATGCAACACCTCAAAATTGAAGAATTCCTCTCGAAAAGAAATGTAACTTAACCAGAGCCCTCAGGAAGAACTGAAGAAGGGTCCATGGATCGGGGTTTCTTTGGGTTTGCAAATATAAATTATTGTTCGGGAAGCGCTCAAAAATACCTGAATACAAACCAAAGTTCAATAAGATCATATTTTTTTCACTTATTTTGTCTGAATTTATTTAGAATTAAACTTCTCTAAATTATTTGTTGAACTTATTTAGAATTTATTCTGAATGCATTTCAACTTATTCTGCACTTATTTGTTGAATCTATAATATATTGAGATTCATATATTAGGGGTCTAGGACCCCTCTTCCGCACCAAAAATAATAATATTATGATTCATTTTTTTGGATAATTAAATGACAATTATTTTATTGTTGGTTTTCTTCTTCATCGTCATCAGTATTGCTGTTATAGTTGTTGTTATTACTATTATTATTATTATTATTATTATTATTATTATTATTATTATTATTATTATTATTCTCTATTCCGTACAAGTAGATGGTTATTGTTGTATTTAAGTGGTTATTGTTATGTTGTATTCTGGGTAGAAATAAAATCTACAACAACTTCCATATTTGGGGGTCCATCCAAAAGTTAATGATACAAAATAATTAATGCAAGCCAAAACAAAAATTAAAGAGCAATCAATTATCATCCATATGCAAAGATAATAATTGTACACATCGAACACATTTTTAATCTGTGTTTGTTGGAACAAAACCTTCCATTTCAACAGATTGCCAAATAACAATTCACAATTTTAAAAAAAAAGTTACTTACACAATGATGCATTTTAGGAAAACTTAACATTTTAATATTGACACTAGTTGTACTTTGTTAGCCTCAACATAAGCCGCACTTATAGATAAATATTTAAATCACAAATGATAACGATTATTTTCTAAAACTCATTTGTCGAATTTTGAACTTCTTCTGAACTTACTTGATAAACTTATTTTTTTAACTTATTCTGAATTAAATTTATCTGAACTTGTTCTTTTTTTTTTTAAAGTCGAAGAGAACAGTGCCGAAATTATTTTCCTACTTGTCTTGTAAAATAGACTATGAAAAAGTTGTGATCAACCACATAACACAGACAAGGAGATCCCAATATTTACTTGAAAAATCCCAAGGAGGAGAAAGACTATGGGATAGTTGTAAATGGTACCAAAACGTCCGCCAATCAACAACAACAAAGTGAGTACAACTAACAATTATCGCTAATTCAAATTAGAGGCATTATAAACATTGAAGATCGACCTTGACACAGCAAATCTTCAAACTTCCTGACTCAAAAAGTGACAAAATACAGATTCATACAACGAGGGCTTACTAGAGTTTACCGACTTTGAGAGCTCAAATCGACAATTCGACTGCGGAGTTGAAGAAGACAAAGTTAGGAGCAACGTTTTAAAATTTGGAAGTAATCGGAGGAGGTTTGGTCGTCGATCAGAGCATGAAACAGTGTTATTGTTGCACTTGCTCTCTCCAGCTAGCCACGACATTTGTCCACACTCCCCATTTTTTGTCCCTCTGGCTTCCTCAAACCAAATACTCTACATATTATGACCCAATTCATCCACATAAAAAAGTTTTCTTGAAAAACTAAGCAAGTTAAACAAAATGAGCCTTTTTAATTAGACAAGTTAAATCCAATGGCGAAGCAAGGAATTTGAGGAAGAGGGATTGAAAATAAGTTGGTAATTGCAGTTGAGTGACATCATTCTCACCTTCTTTATTGAAAAGTAAGTTTTTGAATTTAGAACTTCAAGGGAATGATTATTTTTTACTATTCTTTTGAAATATCTATGCATTTTAAGTTAGAATTCAAATTAACCCCAAAATTAAACAACTTTAGAATTAAAATTGATAAATTAAATTCATAAATTAAAATTAAAAAATTAAATTAATCTCAAGTTAAAGAAATAATCAACAAATTGAGCTATTGAGATCAATTAAAGTACTATCTTTTTGAAATATTTATATACTTGTGCTAGAATTGAAATTAAACCCATAAATGAAGCAAATTTAGAATTGAAATTCACAAATTAAACTCATAAATGTACTTCAAAAATAAATTAATTTATAAATTAAGGATTGAATATTAAAGCACCAAACTGTAATTAGCAGACTTCAAATGGCAGATAAAACGCTGACCTAAAAAAAAAAAGAAAAAGAAGAAGAGATGACCCCACCAAGATTCAAACCAACAATGACCTGCTCTAACGTGGGCAATTGACCCCACTAACACCATGCTTCCTCTTCTCTTCGCCAAATCCAATAGAAAACATAATTCATCCACATAATGATGTGGGTAAATAAAATTCGACACAGATGGTTAATTTGATTATCTTCTCCATGCAAGAGGGAAATGCCCAACAATTATTTTTCAATATGTATGTTGTTATAAGTTTGTTCTTTGCTTAAGCCCTATTCTCTTCGACTTATTTTTTTAAGAATAAGTTCAGATAAATTCAGTTCAGAATAAGTTCAGCAAATAAATATAAAATAAGTTACGAACAAGCTTGGTTCAATAAATAAGTTTAGAAATTTATTCTTAATAAGTTCACAATTGTTCAAGAACCAACTCAACCAAAAGTTTAAGCCGATGGTTGAAAGTCCAAGAATAGGTTGTATACTCTAACACGCCCACTCACGCGAATATTATTTGCGCTTGAAGCGCGGATGCTGCAAAGGGTCACTTACCTTGCATAATAAATCAATATGGAGGCTTCTAATATTTGAGCTCGAGGCCTCTTGTTCAGAAAGGCTCTGATTCTATGTACAAGAATCAATTCAACCAAAAACTTAAACTGATGGTTGAAAGCTCAGGAATAGGTTTGTACTCTAACAATAATAAGTTTACTTCAGAATAAGTTCGGCAAATGAGTTTAGAATAAGTTCAAGATAAGTTCGGTAAATAAGATGAGAATAAATTCAACAAATAACTTTAGAATAAGTTCAGACAAAATAATTCGAAGAGAACATCACCTTAATTAAGGGAAAATTTTTTCTACCTATAAGAGGTAGTTGTTGGTGCTTATTGCTGAAACATGCTGAAATATACTGAAACATGCTGAAATATACTGAAACGTGCTGAATCATGCTGAAACATGTTCAATGACAGAAATAAATATAACTAGTTACGTTCAAGAAGTACTTAATAGTGGTAAGTTGTGCTGAATTATACTGAATTGCGTTGAATATTAATGATAAATACTTACAATAAGTTAAAAAGAACTTATCCTAAGAGGAAATAACTTCTTATATTGGAGCTCACACTCTATTGTTAGATTTTCAGTGACCAACAAAGACCCTTTCAAATTATTCTTGCGGAACATATTTGAATGCAATTGAACTTAGTTTTCTGAATATAGAATTGAATTGAACTTGTTTATGTTAAATTCTAAACTTAAATTTGCTAAACTGAACTAATAAACTTATTCTTGTTGAGTTATGTTGAATTAATTTGTTCTGAATTGAACCTAACTTCACCTAAGATCGCTTTTTTTTCCTAAACAAGAGTAAAATAAACTGAATTGGACTCATTTCGGCGGGTACAGGTGGAAGAGAACATGACCTTTAAATATTAATTGGTTGAGCCTTTACCTGGTTGACAGATCTGAATCAATAAGAGGTATAAAAACTTAAACTTCAATAATGGAAAACATGTCCCTGTATATCACCTGCCTTTTCTAGTAATTAAACTTCTATTTTTGTAGCATTAGTTATATTTATAAATGTATTTAATGAAAGAATAATCAATATGATATTTGTTGACCTCTTCTGACAATCTGACTGGTCAACAATTTGGTAATTTTTTTTAGCAAACTAATTTATTTCATTTATATACAAATCTTTTTGATTTCTTCTGTAGATATTCAATGAAATTTCTGACATTTTCTTAATATTTTGAGAACAATCGTAAAAGAAATTTGAGATAAATCAGATAATTTGTTTCACTAATATGAGAGTTTTGAATAGTGAAACCGACCATGCATTAACATACGTGCTAGCTGGAGGTTTGATTTGTTTGGTTTCTTTTTTTTTTCCCCGTTTTTC
>NCQV01108540.1:1799-17041 GCA_002740545.1 Lophocereus schottii | reverse complement strand
CTGTATTCCCATTCCTCCACCCCTTTTCTTCGCTTCTATATCCAATAGGTTCATGCAAAAAAATATGTTGAATTTAATTCGGATCAATTGTCTATCTTTAAGAAGCGGATCCATTGTGAATCTAACATTATCAGCTCATACGCCTCTTTTTGTTTATCCATGTAAGTCAATATATGCCAGTAAATTTTCAATACTTTAATTTTTTAAATTTCTCATCATATTGAATTGTTGCCATTGTTTTTTTATCTTTATTTACGTATTATGGTAAATGATTATCATACATTACTAGCAATTTATTTTGTTTACAGGGATATATTTTAGTTTATTGTTTTTCAATTCAATCTTAACTAATAGTTGGATATGATCCAACACAACGAATGGCAACTTTGGGTAATTCATACTTTCTTGATCGCTCCCAAAAGCCTTTAAATCTTTTAAGATGACTCTTATTAGTAATTCATACTTCGCAACCACCTTATGAAAGTACTTATCTGAAATAGCAATGGAGCTAAAGTTGTCGAGATGACTGACACCAATAATAGTAGCCTTGCATTCATCAGCCTTATCAGCAATAGTCAAATAGAATCCACCATGTAGATTATCCTATCAAGCATTCCTAATTCATCTTCTTCAACATTTTTATAAACAGTTTGTATATTTTATAGTCGAACAACATATGTTTTACTTTCATGTTGTTTGATAATATTATAATTATAAAGAACTTACTGACTTCAATTTAATCACGCACGCACTGTGTGCAAATCAAAACTAGTATCATGGTAATTCAACAGTAAAACTAAGAATAGAGATACATAAAACTCCACCAGTAGGTAAAGTAGAAAGAGTCTGGGAAAGTCTCCCATATGTTTTACGACAGCTCAATGTTGCATGTCCAATACAAATGCTATCTCCTATGAAACCTAGCTTTCTGCTATTACAAAACCAATTGCAAAATTTCCTTTGACCTTTTGGGTAATTGATTTGATTGACTTACGGGACAACAACTGCTCACTGAATTGAAAAACAATAAATACTAAACATTCATGGACTGTCTTTGGTCTCCATTTTACTAGCTGAACTTACCTCAATGCTTGTTCGGAATTGTTTCCTAATTTTCTTGAGCCTAGCAGCCACTTCAGTCCTGTTACTCCGAACTTGAGGTGTTTCTGCCGTGCAACTTAAAGCCAGTTCCATCACCCTACTAAAGTATTGCTCCTTGAATGACAAAAAATCATCCCCCTCTTCGTTTAGCAGTTTGGGATCAATCACAGAAATCAATGAGCCACCAGCAGCACATTCACAATGTATCCACTGCTTCAGGCTCATATCTGTCTCAAACATCGCATCAGCTGTTTTTTTTTTTTTTTTCCACTGAATGTTTCAATCAGCAAGATTCCATGGCCATAAACGTCAGCCTTTCCATAGACTAAGCCCCCTAGTCCATGCTCTGCCGAGGCAAAAGAAAATGACTACACAGTGAACTGATAACTAACTAGTAATGTTTCAATGTGCTCTTGCGGTTTACTAAAATGAAGATATGACGCATGTTTTGTGCAGGTCAAATTATGTAAAATCCAGTAACTATAAAGATACTAGAATTTTCATATCTCGGCATTGGTTATTTAAGTTGTCCAAATTCTAAATCTGAGACGGCTATCACTAATTTGCACATATATCTAGATTTAGTCAGCTTTTGCGGTCTGTACATTTAAGTTTGTTCCAAGTTTCCAACAAAACAAAACCAAACACATTGAAAACTAGGAATGTAGAAAAGAGACCTGCCCTTAATAATAGTGCATTACCGAGTACCAGGGGCCATATTATATATTCAATAGCAGGATGTTACTTGGTTTTAGATCACGATGTATAGCTGGAACTGAATAGCAGTGACGTGATGAGATGCTCCATGGCCAAAGCAACATCAATCATGATGCCCAATCGCCGAGTAAAGCTCAAGTGGTGATCACTTGCATGTAGCCACTTATTGAGGCTGCCATTCTGCATGTATTTGACTACCAGAGCTTTAAAATCAAGGTAAAAGCAACTACTAATAATTTGGACAAAGTTTTTGTGGCTGATATTCCTAAGAATTTCACAGTCTGCATCAAAGCTTAAATAGGCTTCTCGTATCTGCATGTTAAATACCTTTACATAACTTTAATGCCATATCAAAGTAGAGCTCTGTAAATTGAACCAACAGCTCTAGTCCCTATGTAGTTTCTTTTTCTGAATTACTTGGTTGAGGCCAAAAGCTAAAAGTATGAGCTTCTCCTCATGCTTTCTATAATGTAAGATTTATCCTAAACAGAAATATCATTTTTCTGTTTGTTTCGTCTCATATATATATAATAAAAGTAAATATCAATAGAAATAGACCAAATGCTGCTGCAGGTGATGTGATTTTCAAAATCAGATTTAACTTTTGCTTTCCTTGACAAATATGTGGACATGATGGAACACATAGTCTATGCTGACCACAAAGCTAAAAGTTACCCATATTCCTTGCTTGACATATATGAATAATTGATCCTTGTAGTCTGTCGCTGGAGAGATCCAACTCTGGGATCTCGAGTAACCTTCCTAGTGTACCATGAATTGGACCCACTAAATTGCTCTTGTAAATGCTCAAGAGCCTTCAACTTGTAAGATTGCCCATCCTTTGATGGATTTCACGGGAATGTTACATGTAAAAGTCTTCAAGAGAGTGTGACAAACTGCACCCTAATGATAGTGTTCTCAGCCTCTTGCAATTTGCCAATGATCTTATAAAGTTGGCACCTTGTCAGATATATAATTATTGCTCAAGCGAAGTGTCTCCAGTTCATGCAGTCTTCAGACTCGAGGTATCCAATACATTGAGGCAACAATGGTCAAATTGGAGATTGAACCACGTATTGTGCCTGCATAGTGTTAATAATGAGTCAGTGTCGAATAAGATTTATACATGTATGATATATGTACTTGAAGGGACGTCGCCCATCACATACAAACACAAACATGGTACATGATGGTTGTTGAGCTACCTTCAACTTAGTCGTTGCCACATAAAGTGAACGGTAGGATGTTTATTCGGAGGACACAAGATTAATAATTATTAAATATTTCAAGATGCCAAATTAGAATGCATGATTCATGATAAAGGGGTGACATGCAATAGCTGCATCAAGAAAAATAAATACCTCAATTTGAGCACATAATCAAATAATTATAGCTACACTCTCTATCTTGTCTAGAAAATTCAATCTTCCAAGTGCAAATAGTTGTAGCTGTTAATTGGTTGACATACACATATAGTTTTTCAATTCAAGCATCGGTAGCTCTCCACTACTTTTAGGAATGTTGCCTGTCAAATCGTTACATCCTACATAACCCTCATATTTGAAGTTCTTTACAATTCCATAAATTGATGGGGATACTTTCAGTTAAATAATTGTTGAAAGTGTGTTGTCTTACATTTATACCACAAGCGTACGGCGTAGCTGTAGCTAGCAACCAGTGCGTACGGATTGTATCCATAAGGAACCTGCTTTCAACTACCAGAACTAATTAAATTACTGAATCTAGGCAAAACAACTTGGGTGGAAGAAAATTGAAAGGCAGTAGTTTCAATCTGCTGAAAGCTGTTTGATTAAACGAAATCAATAAATGACAAAAATCCGAGATTGGAGTTCACCACATTAATATGCCCTTTGGAATTTGAACTAAATCATGCAAATATGCCCATGGAAATAATTGAGACGGAATGGTTACAGAATTAAACGCATCTACGCCTACTTTCGCAGGTCATTAGACTGGCTAATAAATCTTCGTTATCTATTTTCATGAAACTAAGATCGAAAGCAACAAGACTAAATAACCTTTAATTCCCATTGAAATCCTAACTGTTTTCACGTCAGAAAAATCAATTGCTCATAAAGTCGCTCCATATAAAGGATTCAACTTTCATTAAAGTCCCAAATCCTAACTCCTCTCAGGCAATTCATCAAACATATAGTGTGCAAAGTGAGATTTTAATCATAAACAAGGGCATTCATTCATAAAGCCTAGAACATGATTCCAAATCACATAATAAGGGCTAATCCCAACCTAAGATAGGGGATTTAGCCTACAATCATTTTGAATGCAACAATTTCAAAAACTAATTCAATCAACATGGATGAACAACCAAAACCCTAAAAAAGCAATATCAAAAGAGAAAGGCGAAAGAGCCAAACTTGAATTAGTCGTCGAATCAAAGTAGAATAATCTTCAATGTTGGTAAATTGAATCCAAAAGTATGAATGAACTCTCTCAATAGAACCCTAGAAATCTCCTCTAAAGATTGCTCTCTAGAAAGGAAAAACAATGAATAATGGATGTCTCCTAAATTGGACGAAAGGCGCTTTAAGTCGCGAAAATCGACAGGGCGCACAGTTGTGCCTAGACATACGGGCAGCCACGCTCCACGCACTAGCAGGGCGCACGACCGTGCGCCTCCTGCAGCCAGCCAGTGCCCAGCTTCGGCCTCTGCAGTGCGGCTGTGCACTCCTGCAGCACGGTTTTGCCCTCTTCTACCCATCTTCCTTTGGCTCCCGGGGCTTCATTAGACCTCAATCTTCCATGTAATTCATTGCCAAAGTCATTCTTTCTATCAATACCCGAAGATTTCTCCTAAAAGCAAGGATAAACCAAATTATAGCACAATGGATCCAAGGAGGTGAATTTGACCCTTTCTCAACTAGATTTGGCATAGAAATGTGAGGAATAGGGGTCAAATAGGATCTGAAATGAGGTTAAAACAGAATTTTATCGCTCCCCCATGCTTATCTCTTACTTATCCTCAAGCAATACTAGCTTAAGAAAAATCAAAGAGGGAGATAAACCTCTAGTCACACGCCTCCTCAGGCAACAAATGAACAATTGATAGATCAAGCTAAATCGTACATTAAGGGCGGCCAAGTCAAGGTATGAAACATTTTCAATAAACACGTACACTCCCATCCATGAAGCCCCCTACCCAAATGCAACACATCAAATACCCCAATGTTGAAGCACATAGCAAGACAAGACCTTTCTCAATAAGTGATGAGTAAGTGAGACTGATAGAATCTTACTTTAGGATAAAGTGGAACACTACCCTCAATGTGTTTAGAATATGTAACAAGAGTGCACTCAATACTCTATCCACTCAAGCAAACTGCCATAAGCTTGGTAGAGTTCTCGATTCTTCACCATTTAATGCAAAATGCAATATGTCAATCATGAGGACTTGTAAAAAGGATGTAGTAGGGCTAAAGATAAAGGGTGAAAAGTGGAGTAAATTTGGGAAGAGTGAAGCTAATAGTCAAAAAACACTTCCACAACTAATACAGAAACAACAACTTCACACCACAATTGGAAATTGAGCAACAACCCCACAAAAACCTCAAGTAAGGAATTAAACAATCTTATTGCCTTACCCCATGCCAATCACTGTATTCACAACTTTTCTACTTCTTTCTTTTCTTTTCCTTTTTTTTTCTTTTTTTTTGCTTCTCCTTTTTTTTTCTTTTCTATTTCTTTTCTTTGAAATGAAAAAGGACATGTGAATGGCATGGAAAATAAAAACTCGAATCACGAATCCACCTAAATATGCCACCAATAAAATACCCAAGGTGAACTAACCTCCGAAGCAAACCCAACTCAAATAGAAATGTTGCTTCACTAGACCTTGACAAGAATATGGAGAATATGGATGGGCCAAGTATATAGTGCATAAGGTGCAACAACAAAGCAAGGGAAAATGCACAGAGGGCTAGCAAAAGGGATAGTACACATCAATGGGCGGCTTTTTGGCTCATGTGGCTAATTGGAATAAAAATTACCTCAATCATATTAACACATGCACATGCTAAATGCAATTTTAAAGAGAACATGACCAAGTTCTAGAGATGCAATCACGGACAAATCACATATAAAACGAAGTATGAGACTATATGCAATGAATAGTCAATAAGCTCAAAGTCTCATAGGTAAATCTATCACAGTCAAGCAACTTACTCCAATCATATGTCTCACTTATCAAGGTCAATCTAGCAAACCACGTGAATCTCAAGGGCAATTGGCATGAAACATAGGGCAAGGAGACTACAGGTGGCAATGTCAAATACATTTTACAGAACTCACACCATAACAGGTTGCACTTCAACACACGATCAACTTGATCAATTAGTCATCACCCTTTGTGTTCTGTTCATAAGAGGGGTTTTTGTAAACTTTTAGGCAACTCTTTTATTTAGAAAGCACTAAATCTAAGTAAGAAAGCAGTAAATATATAAAGGATAATGGAGAGGAGGATAAGAAGTAGTACCTGGAAAACTTATGAACTCCCAACTCGATGACTTTTCCTTTTGAGATGCAAAATGTAACCTATATGCTCTAAACTACATGCTCTATTAAATGAAAAATGTTAAGACAACATAGTAAAACTACATGCCATCCTATCTATATGAAGCGAATGCAAGTGATGTCATTCAATCTATGCCCCAATATCCACAATTTCACGCAAAAAGCTACAAGCTCAACCCCAATGCTTGAGATTTTCATTGTCCTCAATGAAAATGATAAATAAAAAGACCAAGGGGAGGGGAAAACTAATAGTGCGCAAGGGAAAAGGAAAGGGCGGGGGAAGAATGACACACATTTTTTTTTCAAAAGCAATGAAATACTTGGGTTCCTTCCCAAGAACTGCTTCTTTAAAGTCCTTAGCTTGACCCTTCCCTTAGGTTGGCGGATGATGGTAGGATGGAGAGAGGTGGAGGTGGTGTATTGATGAGTGGTGTTGCCTCCAACACCTCCCTAGGGTAAAAGGTAGTACCTCCTTGAGTAGCAGGGATGGGTGGAGGTAGATTAGACAGCACTATAGACCTCATATGAGGTCCTCCATCCCCATCAAACACATTGACGCTAGAAACAGCTGTATGAGGGACTGAATATGCAAGAGCCATAGGAAGTGAAGGAGGTGTAGGAACTGAAGATAGTATGGGTGGAGGAAATAGAAATCAACCCTCTCCCCACACAACTGGAAGCACATAGTGCCTACTTGCAGATCAATCACTGCCCTACAGTAGCCAAAAATAGCCTCCCAAGGATGTCGGGGACCTAGGAGCCCTCATCCATATCCATGACAATAAAATCGTAGGAAATGATGAACTTACCCACCTGGATAGGAATGTCCTCCAAAATACCTGTAGGTCACCTTAGGGTACGATCTGCTAGCTGTATCATCGTGGTGGTGGGCTTCAAGTCCAGCAACTCCATTTTCTTGTAGAGAGAGAGAGGCATTAGACTCACACTGGCCCTCAGATCACAAAGGGATCTCTCGATCTCCACATCTCCTATGCAGCAAGGGATAGAGAAGCCACTAGGATTTTACAGCTTCAATGACGACTAACTCTGGAGAAATGAGTTGCAGACCTCTCTAATAGGGACCACTGGAATTCCCTCAAGCTCACCTTTGTTGGAAAGGAGCTCTCTTAGAAATTTGAAGTAGACCGGTGCTTTCTTGAGAGCTTCCATGAAAGGGGCATCAGCATAGATCTGCCTCAGCACATCTATGAATCTCACGAACTTGGGCTCAAGCTTAGATAGCTTAGCCTGTGCCACCCTCTGACGGTAAGGTATAGGTGGCTGATAGGGGCGAATTGGAGGTACAGGAGTGACCATCCCATTAGAGCCCAAGCTCTCCTCTTCCTTCTGCTCATCAGTTTGTACAGAATCAGAAACTGAAACTATCCCCTAGAGGACCATGATAGGGCTCTTCTCTATCCCCTCACTCACCACAGAAATCGCATTGATATGGCCCCTAGGGTTGGTCTCAGGTTGACCTAGTAGATGCCCCTGAAGTCGGGACAAATGACTGATCTGCTGAGCTATCTTGGCGATCTGTGTGTCCATCACCTTCTGGTGGGAGGCTATAGCACCGAACTTGACGCTCAGCTGGTTGATTGACTCACCAATAGCTTCATTGGTTGTGGTTTGAGTCGCGATGAAGCGCTCCATGAGACTCTTGAAGTTGGATGTGGGATGTGGAGGTGGAGGGGATAGGTTGTAGAGAGCTCTATATTGGATTCTAGGCGGCTGCATAGAACTCTGGGGATGAGAGTTGGAGTTTTTGTAAAGTGGATTGGGGTGGCTCTTCCAACGTTGATTATAGGTAGTAGAGTGGGAATTGCGTTGTGGTGGAGGGTTAAAGCTATAAGGACGTTAGCATGTTTTATAGTAGAGGAACCATTGTAGCACTCAACAGAAGTATGCCCCTGCAAGCCATAGGTCTCACAAATAGCATACACTCCAGCTGGGCTATGAGTGCCCACTCTGTTCAGCCTCTGTGCCAACGCATGCACCCTGCTGGCTAGGAGTATCACAGCATCTACCTCATATATGTCACTACTCCTCTTTGCGGTGGCTCTCTCAGTTGATCAGTGATAGTTGTTAGAAGCCATCTCTTCCAATAGAGCCTTTGCTGCTTCAATCGACTTTCCCATGAGAGCACCTCCCGCTGTGGCATCTACTGATATCTTGACGGACTACTCTAGCCTATCGTAGAACGTCTGGACGAGGATCCAGTCGGGCACACCATGGTGATGGCACTGCCGCTAGAGGTCTTTGAACCTCTCCCAAGTCTCGTACAAGGATTCTCCATCTCGCTGAGTGAAGGAGGTAATGTCGGTCCTCAATTTTGCAGTTTTCCCAGGTGGGAAATATTTGCTGAGGAAAGCATTCGAAAGTGTCTCCCAAGTAGTGAATGACTTGGACTTCTCATTCTGCAACCAGTCACTTGCTCTATCCTTCAGTGAGAAGGGAAAAAGCCTCAGTCAGATGGTGTCGGTGGACACCCCATTAAGCTTGATGGTGTTAAACTTCGCAAGGAATTTGCGAAGGTGCATATTGGGGTTGTCCTACGGATGCCCGCCGAACTGATCTCTCTCCACAAAGGTGACTATGGCAGGGCTCAGTTCGAAGTTGTTAGCCTCCACCGCAGGGCTAACTATGGATGTGGTGATACCCGATACCTGCGGTAGGGCATAATCTCGCAGTACTCTTTGATCTTGCCCTAACATCTTTACTACTGCCCTCTTCTTTCTTCTCACTTCTGCGCCTCACCTTCGAGCGGTTCCTTTGATTTTAGGATTGAACGGGACAAGGTTTTGATTCCCTTGGCTCCTCCTGTGCATACAAAACAAACGCTACCCAGGCGTAAATAGTATCTAGCAAGAATAAAGAAGAACTAAAAGCTACAAAAAGAAAAATAAAAACTTAGTCTAGAGTATGTCAATCGATTCTAATATTGAAAGGAACAAGTTCCCCAACAACAGTACCAAAAATTTATTGTCAGAAATTTATACCGCAAGCGCGTAGCGTAGCTGTATCTAGCATCCGGTGAATATGGGTCATATCCTGAGGAACCTACTTTCAACTACCATAACTAATTAAATTACTCAATCTAGGCAAAACAACTCAGGTTAAAGAAAACTGAAAGGCAGTAATTTCAATCTGCTGAAGGCTGTTTGATTAAACGAAATCTATAAATGATAAAAATCCTAGATTGGGATTCACCACACTATTATGGTCTTTGGATTTTGAACTACATCATGCAAACTTGCCCACGCAAATAACTAAGATGGAATGGTTATAAATTTAAATTCATCTGCGCTTACTTTCGTATGTCATTAGACTGGCTAATAAATCTTCGTTATCTATTTTTATGAAACTAAGAATGACAAGCCACATGATTGAATAACCTTTAATTCCCAATTGAAACCCTAACTGTTTTCACGTTAGAAACATCAATCGCTTACAAAGTCGCTCTAGATAAAGATTCAACTTTTGTTGAAGTCCCAAATCCTAATTAAGAACATGAATACATCTCTCTTAGGCAATTCATCAAACACATAGTGTACAAAGTGAGATTTCAATCATAAACATGACATTCATTCACAAAGCCTAGAACGTGATTCCAAATCACTTAATAAGGGCTAATCCCAACCTAAGATAGGGGACTTAGCCTACGATCATCTTGAATGCAACAATCTCAAAAACTAATTCAATCAACATGGATTAACAACCAAAACCCTAAAAAAGCAATATCAAAAGAGAAAGGAGTAAGAGGCAAACTTGAATTCGTCATCGAATCAAAGTAGAGTAATGTTCAATGTTGGTAAATTGAATCCAAAAGCATGAATGAACTCTCTAAATAAAACCCTTGAAATTTCCTCTAAAAAGTGCTCTCCAGAAAGGAAAAATAATGAAGAATGGATGCCCCCCAAATTGGGCAAAAGATGCTTTAAGTCGTGAAAACGGAAAGGGGGCACGGCTGTGCCTAAACGCACGGGCAACGGTGCACCATGCACTGGCAGGGCGCACGGTAATGCACAGCTTCGGCCTCTGCAGCATGGCTGTGCGCTCCCACAGCACCGTCATACCCTCTTCTACCCATCTTCCCTTAGCTCCTAGGGCTCCATTAGACCTCAGTCTTCCTTGTAATTCATTGCCAAAGTCGTCCTTTCTATCAAAACCCGAAGATTTCTCTAGAAAGTAAGGATAAACCAAATTATAAGCACAATTGAATCCAAGGAGGTGAATTCGACCCTTTCTCATCTAGATTTGGCATAGAAACGTGAGGAATATGGGTTAAAAAGGACCTAAAATGTGGTCAAAATAGTGGTTTATTACTCCCCCATGCTTATCTCTTGCTTGTCCTCAAGCAAAACTAGCTTAAGAAAGATCAAAGAGGGAGATAAACCTCTAGTCACACGCCTCCTCAGGCAACAGATGACCAATTGATAGATTACGCTAAATCGAACATTAAGGGTGGCCAAGTCAAGGTATCAAACATTTTCAATAAACACACATACTACCATCCATGAAGGCCCCTACCCAAATGCAACACATGAAATACCCCAATATTGAAGCATATAGCAAGACAAGACCTTCCTCAGTAAGTGGTGAGTAAGCGAGACTTGTAGAACCTCACTTTAGGACAAAGTGGAACATTGTCCTCAATGTGTTTAGAATATGTAACAAGAGTGCACTCAATACTCTATCCAATCAAGCAAACTACCATAAGCTTGGTAGCGTTCTTGATTCTCTACCAATTGATGCAAAATGCAATATGCCAATCATGAGGACTTGTAACAAGGATGTAATAGTGCTAAAGATAAAGGGTGAGAAGTGGAGTAAATTTGGGAAGAGTGAAGCTAACAGTCAAAAGACTAGGGAGCAAAAAACACTTCCACAACTAATGCAGGAACAAAAACTTCACACCACAATTGAAAATTGAGCAACAAACCCACAAAAACCTCAAGGGAGGAATTAAACAATCTTATTGCCTTGCCCTCATGCCAATCACTTTATTCACAATTTTTCTACATCTTTCTTTTCTTTTCCTTTTTTTTTCCTTTGTCTTTGCTTCCCCCCTTTTCTTCCTTTTCTATTTCTTTTCTTTGAAATGAAAAAGGGCATGTGAATGGCATGGGAAATACAACTCAAATCATGAATCCAGCTAAACAAGCCACCAATAAAGTACCCAAGGTGAACTAACCTCCGAAGCGAACCCAACTCAAATAAAAGTGTTGCTCCACTAGACCTTGAAAAAGATATGGAGAATTTGGATAGGCCAAGTGTGTAGTGCATAGAGTGCAACAAAAAAGACAAGGGAAAATCCACAGAGGCTAGTAAAGGGCATAGTGTACATCAATGGGTGGCTTTTTGGTTGATGTCGCTAAGTGGAATAAAAATTGCTTTAATCATATTAACACATGCACATGCTAAATGCGATTTTAAGGAGAACAAGATCAAGTTCTAGAGATGCAATCATGGACGAGTCACACATGAAAGGAAATATGAGACTATATGCAATGAATAGTCAATAGGCTCAAAGTCTCATAAGTAAATCTATCACAGTCAAGCAACTTACTCTAATCATAATGTCTCACTTATCAAGGTCAATCTAGCAAACCACATGAATCTCAAGGGCAATTAGCATGTAACATATGGAAAGGGTACTACAGGTGGCAATGTCAAACACATTTTCATATAACTCACACCATAACAGGCCACACTTCAACACATAGATCAACCTGATCAATCAATCATCACCCCTTGTGTTATGTTTATAAGAGGGGTCATAAACTTTCAGGCAATTCTTTTATTCAGAAAGCACTAAATCTAAGAAAGAAAGTAGTAAATATATAAAGGATAATGGAGATGAGGGTAAGAAGTAGTATCTGGAAAACTTGTGAACTCCCAACTCGATCACTTTTCCTTTTGAGTTGCAAAATCTAACCTATATGCTCTAAACTACACGCTCTATTAAAGAAAAAGTGCAAAGACAACCTAGTAAAACTACATGGCATCCTATCTATATGATGCGAATGCAAATGATGTCATTCAATCTACATCCCAAAATCCACAATTCCACCCAAAGAGCTACATGCTCACCCCCTATGCTTGAGATTTTCATTGTCCTAATGAAAATGATAAATAAAAAGACAAAGGGAGTGAAAAACTAATAGTGCGCAAGGGAAGAGGGGAGCGCGAGGGAAGAATGACACACATTTTTTTTTTCCAAAAGCAATGAAATACTTAGGTTGCTTCCGAAGAAGCACTTGTTTAAAGTCCTTAGCTTGACCCTTACCTCAGGTTGGCTGATGATGGCAGGATAGAGGGAGGTGGAGGTGGTGTAGTGCTGAATGGTGTTACCTCCAACACCTCCCTAAGGTGAAAGGTAGTGCCTCCATGAGTAGTAAGGATGGGTGGAGGTAGATCAGACAACACTATAGACCTTATATGAGGTCCTCCATCCCCATCAAACACCATGATGCTAGAAACAGCTGCGTAAGGGACATAATATGTAGGGGCCTCAGGAAGTGAAGGAGGAGCAGGAACTGAAGATGGTATGGGTGGAGGAAAATAGAAATCAACCCTCTCCCCACACAACTGGAAGGACATTGTGCCTGCCTGCACATCAATCACTGTCCATGCAGTAGCCAAAAATAGCCTCCCAAAGATGACGGGGACTTGGGAGTCCTCATCCATATCCATGATAATAAAATCGCATGGGATGATGAACTTACCCACCTGGATAGGAACGTCATCCAATATACCTACAGGTTACCTGAGGGTGCGATCTGCTAGCTATGTAATCGTGGTGGTGGGCTTCAACTCCAGTAACTCCATCTTCTTGCACAGAGAGAGAGGCATTAGACTTATACTGGCCCCTAGATCACAAAGGGACCTCTCGATCTGTACATCCCCTATGCAACAAGGGATAGAAAAGCTACCAGGATTCTGCAGTTTTGATGACGACTGACCCTAGAGAACTGAGATGTAGACCTCTCCAATAGGGACAACCGGAACTCCCTCGGGATCACTTTTCTCATAACTCTTTTAGAAATTTGAAGTAGACCGATGCTTTTTTGAGAGCTTCCAGGAAAGGGGCATCAGCATAGATCTGCCTTAGCACATCCAAGAATCTCACCAATCTGGGCTCAAGCTTAGGTAGCTTAGCCCATACCATCCTCTGAGGGTATACTATAGGTGGCTGATAGGGGCGAACCGGAGGTGGAGGAGTGACCATCCCATTAGAGCCCAAGCTCTCATCTTCCTTCTACTCATCAGTTCCTGCAGAATCAGGAACTGAAATTGTTCCTTGGCGAACCATGACAGGATTCTCCTCTATCCCCTCACCCATTGCAGAAATAGCATTGATTTGGCCCCTAGGGTTGGTCTCAAGATGATCTTGTAGATACCCCTGAGGCCGAGACAAATGACTAACCTGCTAAACTATCTGGGCGATCTATGTGTCCATCGCCTTCTAGTAGGAGGCCATAGCATCAAACTTGGTGCTCAGGCTATAGATTGACTCACCAATAGCTTCATTGGCCTTAGTTTGAATTGCTATGAAGCACTTCATGAGACTCTCTAAGTTGGATATGGGATGTGGAGGTGGAGGGGTTGGGTTATAGGGAGCTCTATATTGGAATCTAGGCAGCTATATAGAACTATGGGGATGAGAGTTGGGGTTTTTGTAGAGTGGATTGGGGTGGCTCTTCCAGCCTTTATTATAAGTAGTGGAGTGGGAATGTGGAGGGTTAAATCTAAGAAGGGTGTTCGCACGCTCAATGGTAGACGAGCCACTGTATCACTTAAAAGAAGTATGCCCCTGCACGCCACAAGTCTCACAAACAGCATATACTCCAACTGGGCTAGGAGTGGCCCCTCTGTCCAGTCTCTATGCTAACGCATCCACCCTGTTGGCTAGGAGTGTTACGACATCTACCTCATATCTGCCACTACTTCTCTTTGGGGTGGCTCGCTCAGTTGACAAGTGGTAGTTGTTAGAAGCCATCTCTTCCAATAAAGCCTCTGCCGCTTCAATCGACTTCCCATAAGAGCGCCACCCGCTGCGGCATTTACTGATATCTTGATTGACTGCTATAGTCCATTGTAGAACATCTGGATGAGGAGCCAGTCAGGCACACCATGGTGTGGGCACTGCAGCTAGAAGTCTTTGAACCTCTCCCAAGCCTCGTAAAAGGATTCTCTATCTCACTGAGTGAAGGAGGTGATGTCGGTCCTTAACTTTGCAGTTTTCCCAGGTATGAAATATTTGCTGAGGAAAGCTTTTGAGAGTGCCTCCCAAGTAGTGAATGAGTTGGACTCCTCATTCTGAAGCCAGTCACTGGCTCTATCTTTTAATGACATAGGGAAAAGCCTCAGTCGTATGGCGTCAATGCACACCCCGTTGAACTGGATGGTGTCAAACTTTACAAGGAATTTTCGAAGGTGCATATTGGGGTTATCCGAGGGGTGCCCGCCGAACTGATCTCTCTCCACAAAGGTGACAAGGTCAGGGCTTAGCTCAAAGTTGTTAGCCTCCACCGCAGGGCTAACTATGGATGAGGTGATACCCAATGCCTGCGGTAGGGCATTATCTCGCAGCACTCTTTGATCTTGCCCTGCCATCTCTACTACTGCCCTCTTCTTTCTTCTTGCTTCTCCTCCTCTCCCTCGAGCGGTTTCTTTGATTTTAGGATTGAACGGGACAAGGTTTTGATTCCCTTGGCTCCTTCTGTGCATACAAAACAAACGGTACCCTGGCGTAAACAGTGTCTAGCAAGAATAAACAAGAACTAAAACCTACAAAAAGAAAAATTAAAAACCTAGTCTAGAGTATGTCAATCGG
Source organism: Lophocereus schottii (assembly GCA_002740545.1). NCBI lineage: Eukaryota > Viridiplantae > Streptophyta > Magnoliopsida > Caryophyllales > Cactaceae > Lophocereus > Lophocereus schottii. The sequence goes on along the minus strand of NCQV01108540.1, from coordinate 1,836 downwards.
TTCTAACGTTGAAAGGAACAACTTTCCCAGCAACGGT